>BQNB010013228.1:55329-77602 GCA_026074375.1 Tanacetum coccineum | reverse complement strand
TCCCTAAAGAGTGGTATGTGCTTAATTACACATACCTTTGACCTTTAAAAACGGACTTAAATGACCAAAAACGTACCAAAAATACTTTGAATTTGTATGTTTTCACTTATAATGTGCAGAAAATGGATATCCGAGAAAAGGACGAAAATCAAGCAAAAACGGACAAAATCGAGCACGGAATGGAAAAGCATTGAAAAGCGAAAGTCAGATCGAAGCCAAAGTCAACAAAAGTCAAAGTCAAAATCAACCTCGTGGAAAAGTCAAGGTCAAACCCGAAGCCGTAAACAAAGAAATGTTAAATGGGCCCACCCGTACCCATCTAATGGACCGGGTCAGCCCATTTATACATTACATGAAGACTTAAAAGCCCAAAGTTTAATAATAAGCCCATTTCCCTTTATACATTAAACCGGCTGAATGAACACACAAAAAGCCTAAAGTATACGTAAGCTTGTTAGCCTGTTAAGTCCTTTAAGTACTGAAATTGTAAACACCTATGACACTTTGGAAGGCCAAAACTGCCAAGTCTCAAAACCTTTCCACACCACAAGGACTTGTGATGCAATAACAACATACTAAATCAAGGACCAAATTTGCCATAATCATAAACTTTTTACCATGATAAACCTTAAACAAATTTGCCCACCTAAAAACCCAAGTACTGTTTACCCATCTATTTCTCCTTCTCGTTTACTGTTCTAACCAACAAACCTGTCACTTTCTCACCCTCACCCCACCTCACTACACTCCAATTACACCTTGGCAATCCCCTTTTACATCATTGGACAAGGAAATTGAGGGTTTGGATCAACTGACTTTGGGACCAAGGCAAATGGAAGGCTGAGATTGGACTAGGAATCTCTCTCACACAACAAGCACAGATGTTGACCTCTCTCTATGAAGAAAAACAAGAAGACTCAAGACCCTTAGTATAAATAGTAGCAGAATGTAGCCATTTTCTTTTTGTCGAATTTCTGTTTAAGCAAGAACTTGTAAAAGCAAAATTTGTACCATTTTTATTAATGCAATTTACTTTTCTTGTCATTTAAATATTGTCTTTTAAATACTTGCAATTTACTTTCTCATGTTTATGCAAATTTATGAGTTTTCTTTAAATTACTTGTCATTTACATAACCTGTCTTTTAAATACTGTATTAAGCCTTTGCATGAGCTTTTGAGACATCAGAAACTTATTTGAAAGCTTATTTACTTTTGTGTCAAAAAAGTTCAAAAATCCAAAAAGAAAAAAAAATTCACAAAAAGAAAGCAAGGAGCAAGGTGTATTAAGGATGGCCTTTGGTTTAGAGCTTATGGGAAGCATATAGGTTTGTTTTTAAGCTTTTGAAAGCTTATTCTCTTGCCAAAAAGCATAGGACCTTTGTAAGCTCACTTTTTACATTTTTGCTTATTTTATTATTCATCTACTTATTTTCTGCTTATCATTGCTTTTTCTTGCTTATTTATGTGTTTTATGCTTTGATTATCATTTGTTTAAGTTTTTGCTTTTAAACTTGCATTTTTACCTTATAATCTGCTTATATCTTGTTTTCTTATTTAACTACTTATTTGTTTTTCCTTCTTGCTCATTCTTGCTTAAATTGGTTTATACGCTCATTTGTCTTTAAACCTCCTTGCTTAAAACCTTCAAAATCAGCTTAAAATTTGAGTTTAAGATGATAAAGGGGTGTTTGGCATTGTAGGTCAAACGGGTCATTTTGGTTTAAAAACTGTTGTGGGTCAATTGGTCCTCTTTGGCAAGCCTTTTTAGACTATTTTATATCTGTTTTCAAAAGCTTTTAAGCCTTAAAGGTTGTTTTCATGTTTTCTCTAAGTTGTCTTCAAAACTGTGAGTTGAAATTCAGTCCCAAGAGCTTATTTTATTATGAACTTTAAAACCTTGTTTTAGTGTCTTTTTAGTATCCTAATAGAGTAGTATACAGTCCTTTTGATTTACACTTGTGTCTTTTCAAATCTGTCATTTTTTTTGGTTAAGTAAATTTTTGTGTCAAACTGCCTTGTTCAATTCTATTTATCAGATAGTAAAAAATGTTTTTACCTTTTTAAATTTTGGATAAGCTCTTTTAGAGTCTATTCAATATGTTTTTGCTTATTTTCAATTTTTAAGTTTGTCATATTAGCTTAATTTGCTTTATGCAACATTTCCATTTTTCTTTAAAGAAAAAAAAACAACCCTGTGCAATCAGACCTCTTTTCTAACCCTTTTTTCAATGCTTATTTGTTACTTCCAAAACTTTGTGTTTTTTGCACTTTTTAGAAAGCCTTTGGCTAGGCGTTAAGACCATATAAGCTTAAGCCATAAGGTTACCTCTAAGGGCTTAAAAATAAGCCCCAAAGAGTCCCCTTGAGGCTATTTGTATGCAATTTTGGCCCATTAGCTTATTTTCCCTTTTCTGCTTATTTGCTTCATTTCCTTGGCTTATTTTGTCTATACTTGCTTATTAGGTTTAGAACACCTAGCTTATTGTTCACAAAAAAGCCAACAGTTAGCTTAATTAGCCTTAATGTAAAATAGTTAAACTGCCATCTTTAGATTGCTTATTTTTCTAGCTTATTTTTGAGTTTCAAAAAATTTTCCTTTTTTAAAGTTACTTATTTTGTCTAGTTTTACAAGTTTTTTTAAAAAAATAAAGGGGGTAAATGCAATAGAATACCAAGCTACTTTTCGTTTTAACCCGTTTTGAACAACCTACTTTTTTATTACCGATATTACCAAGCTACTTTCAAATTTTTGTTCAATATGAAACACTTCTCCAATATATTATCCACGTCGATTTTGTTTTTATTAAAATATCATATTATTTTCACATGTGGCACCGGTTCAATAAACCCGGTGCCTATCCCGGTTCACACTAAACCACCAACCTTTTATAAACCCATAAACCACACTTTATCTCAGATCTGATCTTTACATTGAAGCTTTTCTTGGGTTTCAATTATGTCTAGTGGCTATGGTTTCACAATATATCAATTTTTGTTAAAACCTATTGTTGTATGAACCCTATATTGGTTTTAATGTATATCTTTCAGGTCCACAAAAAACGAAGAAAGAAATCAAAGAATAAGAAATCGAAGGGAATCAAACAAGGCACACCAAAAAAAGTGTTCACCATTTACTTGCATTACGATGTCTTTTCATTATCAGCCGATTTTGACTTACGAGAAGGTAGTAGAAGGGAATCCAATGACATCACTTTTCGATGGTATGTCATTGGACATTCTGTGTGAAATTGTTTAAAAATGTTAGTCCAGCTACACAACGTTAAAAAGGTTGTTATTATTGTAAATCTGGTACACCTTTGCCCTTTAGGAAAAAAGAGGTAAGTCAGATAATGGATGGTCGGGCCATGTTAAAAGCTGGGTATGAAATGGTTAATATGGTGGATTTGTTGCAGAACAATTTGCGATTATGATGTGATGTCTTTCATAACTCAGAAGATAAAGTAGAAAATAATAGAAAATGATAGTGGATTATTATGATAGTGATGATTATGAAGAGGTATAGAAAAATGGTTGATTGACTTTCAAACTGAGGCTGATGATAATGTAGTCGTTAAGGACTTTAGTACACATGATGGCTTCCTAAATAAGCTTTGTACCACTAGGGCTGTATTTAGAGGTTCAACTTCTAGGCAACAAGTTGATGATATACCAGAGGACAGACCACAAATTGAGGAAATAGCGCTGTATTTTAAGATTATCAAAGGGGCTCACCTCCCCTGGGTGACTGGAAAGGGGATCCCGATATTGGATTTATCCTACTTTGACCCTACAATACTCTGGGATAAGATGGACACCAGTTTTGGGAATTGAAACTATGAGATGTCCACACCAGTAAAATTCGCTCTTACCAATTATGGTGTGGCCCATGGTTATCAGATGTGGTATATGAAGAATGATTGGAGGAGTGTTTTGGTTTTTTGTGGGAAAAATCCTGATGAAGGTAGATGTGCAGGAATGAAGGGTAACAAGAATAGGAAAATGACAGTGATAGATAGTGGGGAGGGTAGTAGCAATCAAGTAAATAGAAGTAAGGTTAAGAAGGTTAAGAAGGTTAAGAAGGTTAAGAAGGTTAAGAAGAGTAACAAGGGTGTACAGGTTAAGAACATGATTTTGCGTAGTAGCGTGAATGCACAAAATCCTTCTGGTGAGGGTACTAGTCAACAAGCTTCTGGATGTCAATCCCCAAAATGGACAAAAAAGAAAATTTCAAAGACAAAGAACATTCATTGTCATTTGGTTGTATGCATCATGGATGAGTTCAGCGCATTCTTTTTTCAAATAAAGTCACTCATTTCAGATCATAGGTTGTTGTAGGAAATACACAACTCCTGGGTTACTCACTTGTAACTTATAAAGGGATTGCATACAATATGCAAATGCTATCAAGCTGATCTATTTATTTCTTATATAAAAATGAAGCTGGATATAAGACCACAAGTTATGATTGATGTCAGCTGAGGAAAGTGTAGGAGAGCAAGAATAGGGCTTTATCTTGATCATGAGGTGGTCTAATTGAGCATTATAGTAGACTTTATGACTACAGGCAAGCTATTTTAGACTCAACCCCTTGGGTCCTACATGTAGGTTGGATGGGGTTCAGGATAAGCAAAGTCTTCCATCAAAAGATCTACTTCTTGCTTGTAAGGGGTAAAAGATGGATGTTGGCAGGTTGTTTTTTTTAGAGGTCATAGGGTTAGATGGTTGTTTTTGAAGCATACATGTAAGGGTAGTTTCTAACAGTCACATGGGACAGAGAACGTGAACAACCAAAGATCTCCATTGCATGGGCGTATTTGTGTAGTAAGAGTGAAAATTCAGAGAACTGGATGTGGGTTTTTGTCCTCTTCTACAAGATGATCTTTCATTGAATAATGGTACTGGGCATTACCATCATTCTGATTCTCATAAGGTAATGATTTGCACATGCTGATCTTTATTATTGTTAGTTCTTTGTTTTTGTTCTAATCATTACATTGCTTATTTAATCAGGGATGCTTGTGCTTTGACTTGAGTTCATACACAAGCTGAGTAGAGCATAGAAATGCACAAAGGCATATATTTGCCAATTTTAAGAAGAAGTTTAGTGGAGTACAACTACAAAGTCTATTTTGGTATGCAGCTACAAGTACACTTGTGCCACAGTTTAAAGCACACATGGAGACAATAAAAGTGATAAACCCTCTTGCTTATAACTATTTGGTTGAAAGAAATCCAAATACTTGGTCCAGAGCTTTTTTTGAAATGGATAGGAGGTGTGCAGCTTTTGAGAATGGCATAAGTGAAAGTTTTAACAAAGCTATATTGGTTCCAAGGGGTAAACCTATCATTACAATGTTGGAAGAGATTAGATTATACATAATGCAGAGGCTGTTTGAAATGAACAAGTTAGCATCTAGTTTGGAAGACAGTATCACACCAAGCATTAGGAAAAGGCTTGAGTTACTGAAGGATAAACAAAGGTATGCAACATTCTCATACTTTTTTGTGACTTTGTTAATAATAGGTGTCATATTTAACCTGTAAAATTTATATGAATCAGGTATTGGGATGTGGTTCCTAGTGGATTCCAAGTGCTGGAAGTAAGAAAGGGTGATGATAGTTTTAGAGTTAACCTGCAGAATAAGGTATGTTCTTGTAGAATGTGGGAATTAAGAGGTTTTGTCCTTGTGTTCATGCTGTAGCTGCCTATATGCATCTGAACTTTGACATTAGATCAAGGATGTAAGTAACTGGGTCTCTCGCGCTCTCTCGTCGGCACGCGCGTTTTAGTGCAAATCAGTTTTCTATAAACCAGTGATTGGGATCTAAGTACTGGAAAAGAAAAAAATAATGAACCTCCATTACCACCAATTTGTAGATAGTTGCCAGGGAGACCAAAAAAGCAAAGAATCAAATGCCCAACAGAAACTACCAATGCCACCCATAGCACCCAAATCAGTAGGGGAGGTAGGCAAATGACTTGTCAAAATTGATGGGAAAAGGGTCACAATAAGGCAACTTGTAAAAATGAAAAACAACCTAAACCACAAGTAGAGAAAAACCTTGGAGAAAGAGCCAACGTTGATGTAAACTGCATCTAGAGGTGGTTTAGGAAGCAGAGGTGGTAGGGGTGTCAGAGGAGGTGGTAGTAGTGGAACAGCTCCCGGGAACAATAAGAGAAGTGATGGAACAGGTAGAGGTGGCAGAACAGGTAGGGGTGGAAGATCTGGTGGGAGGGGTGGAAGATCTAGTGGAAGATGTGGTGAACACTTAACAGATAAACAGGTACATATCAATCCTAATAAAGCTTTATTCAGTTGTCAAAATATTCCTAAATATTGTGTAGACAGGAACACAATTGGCAGGATGAAGAAATTTTTTTAGCGAATGCATGGAAGATGAAGCAAGGAAGGAAGAAGAATATGCAAGGAGGTGATAGAGAAGAAGAAGAGTGGGGTTCAGATGGATTGGATGAAGCTTGGTAATGAGGGGTAACAAAGAAGGTGAAGATATTGTTGATCAAGATCAACCATACTCAACCAACCCAACAATCTTGTGATACATGCTGAACAAACCCAACAGACAGCAATGAAGATGTGCAGCAAATGAAGATGTCAAAGGGGAAAGATCCAGTAGATGAGGGAGAGCAATGTCTGCTAGCAAACACCTTCTAAGAAAAGAAACAGGCAGAAGTGGAGGGATCAGTCATATGTGGATGGGGTCAGGATTTATGTGAATAACCGTGGAAGATCAGAAAGGATAGCAAAACAACAAATGAGCAAGCCTTTTAAGTTTGACCAATTTGGAACTGGATCAACACCTGAGAAGGCATTTGATATTTCTGAATCTGATTAGCAGCTTTTAATGTAATGAATGAATGTTTAAGATGTTTAAGTTATTGTAAGGATTTATAGGATCTTTATGTAGAGGTGGACAAAGGCATGTGGACACAGTTTTGTGCCCTTTTTTGTAAAAAACTTTGCAGTCTATATAACACCCTGTGTTTTCAAGTTATAACACCCTGTGTTTTCAAGTCATTGACGACGTCAACAAATCCGCAATGTACCTTTTGTATTGTACATGGTTGCTTGAAATTGTAAACGTTAGGTTAAATCGCGTACGCCAAAAATTAGCGTTCAATGTAAACGGGCATTAAACAATTAAATGTTTACATCAAGCAAGGGTTATATAATTATTTTGAGGATAATTATTAACTTTGTTCATTTTATTTTTATCGGATACGTAAAGTGTATACGTTTCGCGATAAAATGCGTTTAGGCACTCCCGGAACCACAAAAACTTTTCTACGCTTCAACAAATACCCACGTTTATACCCAATACCCAAAATTTAGTCAATATTATCATACATAAGCTCTTATAACCGGATTTAAAGAGAAAGAACAAGAAAATGCAAGTTGAGAACACATTTCCATGTTTTCATGGGATGTTCTCAACTATTAGGGGACATCTACCATTCCTACCATGCCTTGACCAAAGACTAAGACCATGGCCATTCCTAAGACTTCCTATATGTCTCCTTGACTAGTCATGCATGTTTATTACTTATACATTGCATAAAGAGACTCATACAACACCAACACTTAGACAAATCAAACCAAAAACCCTCTTTGGCCTCTATAGAGCTCACGGCTCAAAAGCATCACCCAACCAAACCCATACAAAATTTTCTACAATCCATACACTTCTATATACACCTATTCTAAGATATACTAAGGCATTTGCAAGCATTGAATCATCATTTCCAAGTATTTCTCAAGTAAAAGAAAGCTAGGGTTTCGTGAAGGAAAGCTAGGGTTTATTAAGTGCAAGCTTGGTTTTTGTGGCTAAACAAGGGTTTAGTACTTGTTCATCATCACCATCATTCTTCTTAAGGTCCATTTAAACTCTTTATGTTGCTATAATTTTCATTATTATGCATATGATATTTCTAGTTAGCTTAAATCACCATTTAGGTTTTAATCATGAAAATGAGATATATACTTGAAATGACCATTTTACACACTTATATATATGTTGTGTTATAACTTACATCATGTTAAAATGGATGAGAAAATGTTGTATCATATGGTTTTGATGTAAACATGATTATGGATTAATTAGGGTTTTCATAACTTCATAATATGTTTCAACTTAAAGAAATACATAAGACATGTTAATATTGATTATGGACTTTTAATCATGTTAATATAACACTAAAATAAAGTCCTATGGAAAGAAATATACTTGTACACACTTGGTTATGTATAAAAATGATTATTGAGAAAACTAGTAAATTAAGTTTACTTAAGTAATGTTATGGTTTTAAAATAGATTAATGGATTTGTTGACATAAGTAACTTGGACACATAAGGACTATTATGGACAAATGAGACATCATATATGTATGATTTATAAAGTATATGATATATGAGACTTGTGGTAAAATACAAAAGTAATAAAGTATAAAGAAAAGATCATAAATGGACTTAACTAACAAGCATAAACATTCTGTCCCAAATTCGGATTTTTACATATTTATTTTATATTTTTATAAGATAATACATTTCACGACGATTCCGAAAAAGTAAGAAACTTGTTAAACGGATTAATAACGAAAAAGTTACGTTAAAAACGAGTTATACGTTAATAAACGAAGTCGTAAGTAAATTTTTATAAAAACATTTTTATAAAAATTTCAAACAGCAAGGGTTAGTATTTTTAATAAATAATACATATTTTTAGGATTCCAAAATGATAAGAATCGTAATTTTTCAATTAATAACGAACGAGTTATGAATTTCGCGAGTTTACGACAATTAATACTTTTATAAAACTATTTTTATAAAAGTTACTATTCATGACAGAAAGTTATATTTTTGTAAACCTCATAAAAATATAGAACTTTCAAATACGAGAACGTCCTCGAAAGAATCGTTAAAAACGGAGCTATAACGAATAAAATACGACATTTACGGGTTTTACGACGACAAATACGATTTTTATAAAGCTCACGTCTGATGTGAACAGTAAAAGTTTACTGTCACCAGTAGGTCCGAATCAAAAATGTCAATTTATATAACTCGTCTGATTACGAAAAGATGGACATAAGAAACGCGAGAATCGGGTTTAAAACGCGAAAGTTACGCCAGTTTTACTAAAACGGTAATTATAAACGTTTTAACTTATTAAACACAATTTTTCCAAAACCATTAGTTGGTGATTGAGCTATATAGAATATTATGTGGTTATCAAAGTACTATATTACTAGGGAGTTTCATAATGAGGCCTCTTCGGATGGCGTATCGACGAGTTGTTGGATTTACGATTTAAAGTGTCCTAACTCCTCGAACGTCATGTCATGACCTCTTTAATTATGATAGCCCGAACGATAAAAGTACGGATGTAACAACTATAGAATTCAACATTCAACGTTATCAATTAAAGTACTCGGTACATATACGTACCATGATAATTGTTAGGTTGCATTCGATCTTTTAAACGTGACGCATTATCTGCTATATTTGGATTACAAACTCCAAGGTGAGTTCATAGCCCCACGGATTTACATGCTTTTGTTTTACAAAGTTTCTTTGGGGTGAAAAACAATGCGATGTTTACAACTAGACACAAGAGTTAAGTTTCAATAAATTATGATTTACATGTTTGCTAAGTAGCGATAAACCCAATCTGAGCCCATTATCATGAACTGTTAATTACGAGCGCGAATGTTATGAATAGATCTATTGGGTTTGACAACCCCGTTCGGGTGATTAGCTATCACTGGGCAAACGAACGTATACCATGTCGAACATAGGATGTTGCGGGTTAGAACATCAAACCACGGCAAACGGCCATTAAATTGCACCAAAACATGTCCAGCATCAGTGTCATTAGCTTATAGCAACGAAATTACATTTATAAGATATCTGCTCTGTTTTTTGCATTATCAAAACACTTGAGCGATTCTTGTGTCCTACAATATATTGATGATTATCAAACCAATGAATTACACCAACATTATTGTTGACGTTTTAAAGCAATGTTTTTTCAGTGGGATCAATAAGCACAAGTTGCTATGTGAATACATTTGGAGGTTTTGGATTTGGAATGTCTTGCATTAAAGGATTTTGGGTCGCATTTTTGTTTTGTTATCTGTTATGTGCTGAAAAACTTTGTATTTGAATTAAGTGAACAAGTTAAGCTACGGGGTTTTTGTAACAATGACTTTGTTAAATCCAATGTATCGTTTTCAAACGACTTTTTGGTCGTTCTATATATCTCTTGTGTTGTTGATTCATGAAGTAACACGCCCCGGACCCATATTCCGCTGCGACCCAATTTGGGGGTGTTACAGATTGGTATCAAGAGCCAAGGTTATAGAGAACCAGGTCAAATGTTTTTGCTGGACTATAACCATTTTCAAACAACGAATTCATACAATGGGGTTGTACAAGGGACATACATATGTGCATACATTCATGCATACACTATTTGTTGCATTAGTGGGACTAGATGCATTCAAAATTGATATACGTGTTTATATTATAGTACGTATATTACTATGAGGGTATATTGTATATATACAAAGATGAGTTTGCATTCTTTCGCACAACTCTACAATTATTTATATAAATAAGGGAATATTTCTTTAGGCAAGGTGGTACGATAAGCTCGTGGTACCTAAGCGCTACCTAAACATTAAGCTATCGAATATGAATAAAAAGGAAACTAATATGAGAATAACCTTACCATCATTCATTTATGCCATAGTGCATACTTCGTATCTACCATACCACCTTAATAAAAATATATTTATATAAGTTAAATTTTGCTCGCTGCAAGCGTTATGTTTTCATACAAGACGATTTCCTACAACGTCTGTTTTACATTAATCCAAGCCATGAGATTCATTAAGCTTCTGATAGGAGCTAGAGAAACTAATGAAGGATCAGCCTCTATCTGCTGATGCCTCACCTATAGCCTTATCACCCAGGGCAACATGCTGACTCTAATCCGTAAGAGGATAAAGGAGGGACCCTGAGGAGGATCCTGCTGACCATCCTTGGCCTCCTGCCACGGATGAGACAATAAATTGATAATGAGGGGGGGGGGGGGGGGGGGGGCCAGGTCTATGAATGACTACGATGAGGATTAGGTTGAGGGGGGGGGGGGGGGGAAGGAGATGAGACGGGGAGGGAGGAGGAGCAGGAACCAGAGCTCTAGTGACCCTCGCTACTGTACCTACAGTTGGAGTCCTATCTGGGGGGCTCCCCTCAAGCTGAGGATGCAGAGGCAATTACGACTGATGAGTCTGCTCCTAGGCCACCCACACCATATCATTTTGTCTTTTAAGACCAAATCCCGTGCAGTACGGATGTTTATTTAACACCATACTCCACGATCACCATCTGCTAAGGCAGGCATTACCGAGATGTTGCTACACTACCTTCATCATCACCACCACCAGAGAATGTGGAGTCACTTAAAGATAACATAAGAGTCTAGCATCTAGAATCTTGAGAGGCACCCTGGCCATAGACAAATAGATTTGTCAGTGTAGCTCATTTTGTATTCCACTAAACTTGAGTAATACTCGGTTGGTAGTGTTAATTAAAAGCTTGTACTCTTTTACTCATGTAAAATGATGTATTAAGTATTAACTTACGCTGTTGGTTATGATCATGCTACTGGACGATGGGGATTTATTTATGCTATGGTTGCTGTTATCTTATATCTATGCATAACGTGGTCTCACCTTACCTACTTGTAGGGATCACGGAGTGTCATGATTTTCCCTTGAATGAAACTTCATATACATTTTGTTCCCTGTGACTTTCAGGAAACAATGACAACTGTTGATCAAGGGATGAGTGTTGAGGAAATTGAGCGGGTTATAGCCGAGCGAGTGGCTAATGCTATCGAGGCTATTGCCATTTATGAGACGAAAACCAACATGGCCCGTAAGTCAATAAGCCAGACCGAACAACAAGAATGCAAGGTAGCAGAGAATGCTAACAACAAGAGAAAGTGGGAAGGAAATCACAATGGGCAATGTACTGTAAAGTTCGGGAATTGCAAGAAGGTTGACCACATGACCCAGGATTGTAGGAATCCTGCTGCTCTAACAGGAATTCAAAACGAACACACCCCTGTTATGAGTGTGGAAGTCTGAGACACTTCAAGAGTGAGTGTCCAATAGTGAAGTTCCAGAAACGTGTGGAAAAAAGATCAGCACTCTTGCTGAACGCCAACTAAGACCAAGAGGAAGTTTGAAAAACACTCTCAGAAATAGTCAGAATCAACCACAACAACAAATCAAGAAAGGCAAAACACTGCAGGGCATACACTCCTGGATCGATGATAAGAAACCATATGGGGGATCTAAACCACCGTGCCACAAAGTGCAATTACCACCAAGACGGTCCCCGTGTGCTCCAAAGTGCTATAAATGCAACAAATATGGTCACATCGCCCGTGACTGTAGGGGTACGGGAAATGCCAATGCTGTTAACAACCAAAGGGTCACTGTGACAAGTCAGAAGATTATTTGCTATGAATGTGGGAATCAAGGGCACTACAAGAGGGATTGCCCAGAGCGAAAGAACCAAAGTCATAAAAACCAAATTGAAGGTACTAGAGCACATGGAGTGGTGCATACCTTAAGAGGAGGAGAAACCGATCAAGGCCCTAACAACATTAAGGATGGGATCGAAGCTTAAAAGAGAAAGTTGGCTCGCCTTGCCTAGCAAACAATAAGTTGGAACTATCTTAAACTTTATTTCCTTAGGAATTCTCGTTGTATTTCCCTTAAATCTCAGTTGTACGAATGATTTCAAATTATCTATTATGAGGATTTCGTCAATATTAACTTAAGTTCCTTACTTACTCTTGCGAACTACTCTCTCGAATATCATGAAATTATAACGCTATTTTGACGAAAATGAGCAATGCATCGTTAGTCCTCAATTATACATGGCCTGATCAACTATGTATAATTCAGGAAGGTACCATGCCGTGCTGAGAGTAGTCACTCTAAAAACCTCTTGTTAAGGAAACAATTTTCTACTTATATCATGTTTTGTGTGCGTATTCATAGAACGCGTTTACTTTTAGAAATCGAACTAGTAACCATATCAACTAAGCAGACCTTCACTCCGTCTTACTATAAAGTTGGCATCATCTTATACCAAATCCTAAGCCGAGAAGCCAAGACACATTACTAGTCGCCCTAAGACAATTTCGCTATCAAATTTGCTCGCCATTAGAGAATTTACTAAATCACCCATTCAAAATCAACTTAATGCCTGTAGAACTTGGTAGTTTCGATGATATAATCGGTATGGATTGGTTGGCGAAATACCAAGCGGTCATTCTGTGTGCTGAGAAGATTGTTCGCATTCCCTGGAGAAATAAAACCTTAATCATACACGGTGACGGAAGTACCCAGGGAAATGTGACACGATTAAACATCATTTCTTGCACTAAAACGCTGAAATACATGGAAAAAGGGTTTCCTATCTTTCTGGCACATATCACTGCAAAAGAAGTTGAAGACAAGTCGAAGGAGAAGCGACTAAGGACTACAAAATAGATCAAGACTATTTCCCGAAGTATATCCTAAGGACTTTGCCGGTCTTCACTCCGACTCGACAAGTAAGAATCCAAATTGATTTGGTACTCCTGGTGTGCACCTGGTTAGCACGGGTCACCTTATCGATTGGGCGCCTTCCGAACTGAAGGAGTTTCGTAGCAACTAAGGAGCTGTCCGTATAAAGGCTTTATAAGACCATTTTCCTCGCCCGCTGGGAGCTCCGGGTCTTGTTTACTCGAGAAGAAGGACGGATCAATCCGGATGTGCATGACTATCGGAATTAAATAAACTGACGGTGAAGAACCTTATCCAATACCCCAAAATAAAAGATTTACTTGACAGCTGCAAGGGTCGAATATCACTCGAAGATCGACCTAAGGTCAGGTCATCATAAATTAGAAGGTTTCGAGTGATTCAGACATCTCGAAGACAGCCTTACAAAACTCGATATGATATTATGAAATTCCAAGTTATTCCGTATTGTTTAACCACGCACCTGCCTGTGTTCAATGACCTCAATGCACCGAGTATGCAAACCATATCTGACAAATTCATGATTGTCTTTATTGAAGGATAGTCTGATATATTTCCGAAAGAATGGAAAAGAACACAAGGAACACCTCAAGCAGATCTTGGAATTGCTTAGGAAGGAAGAGTTGTATGCCAAGTTTTCCAAATGTGAATTTTGGATTCCTAAGGTACAATTCTTAGGTCATGTGATCGATAGTGAGGAAATTCAGGTGGATCCAGCCAAGATTGAATCTATCAAGGATTGGACATCTTCTAAGTCACTAACGGAGATTCGTCAGTTTTTAGGTCTTGCTGGATACTATCGAAGATTCATTGAAGGGTTTTCAAAGATTGCAAAACCGATGACCAAGCTCACCCAGAAGAAGATTAAGTTTGAATGGGGCGATAAACAAGAAGCAGCTTTTCAGCTGTTGAAGCAAAAGTTGTGCAGTGCACCAATCCTTGCATTACCTGAAGGAAGCGAAGACTTCATCGCATACTGCGATGCTTCAAAGAAAGGTTTGGGCGCTGTGTTGATGCAAAGAGAGAAGGTAATCTCATCAATGCAAATCCCGCCAGTTAAACATTCGATTAGAAGAACTACACGACTCATGATTAGAACTTGGTGTAAGTGGTTGTTTCGCTCACAATATCTGGAGACATTATTTATATGGAACTAAGTGTACGGAGCTCACCGATACAAGAGTTTTGCAACATATTTTTTAGATCAAAAAGAGTTGAACATTAGTCAACCCGATGGTTAGAGTTGCTAAGTGATTACGATTGCAACATTCGTTATCACCCGGGAAAGCAAATGTCGTGCTGATTGTTAGCAGGAAAGAACGAGAAAACCACCAATAAAGAGACTGAGCCTAGTCATGACTATTAGCTTGATCTCCCTAAACAGATCTTAAATGCTCAGACTGAAGCGCGAAAACCAGAAACATTAAGTGAAGACGGTTGGGGGAAATGTTATTGAAAACGCTAAATTTCCATAAGCGATTAGAGAACAAAAAGTTGGAACCCAACGTGCGGATGGAACCCTGCCCTGTGCCTCAATGGCAGGAGTTGGTTCCACATTGTTATGAGTGAATTTACGGACTATAATCATAGCACTAATTACCACAAATCAAAATATAGGCTCTATTCATCCGGGTTCCGACAAAATGTACCAAGACATGGAGAAGTTATATTGGTGGCCCAACATAAAGCCGACATAGCTGCTAATTAAGTTAACAATGCTTGACCTGTGCTAAGGTTCAAAGCGAACATCAAAGGCCATCAGGATTGTTGGTACAACCCAAGATACCCGAATGGAAGTGGGATAACATCACCATGGATTTTGTCACGAAGCTTCCTAAGACGTCTCAAGGTTATGACACAATTAGGGTGATCGTATTGACCGACCTCACTAGTCTTCGATCTTCCACACCATTGAGAGGGACCGGAACCTTTGGATAAACTCGCAAAGATTGTACTAAAGGAGGTGGTCACAGAGGCCAAAGGATACCCGTACTGAATCTTTTGTGATCGTGACCCGAATTCCATCCAATTACTGGAGGTCACCTTACAGAATGCTATTGGTACAAATTTGATCATGAGTACTGCGTACCATCCACAAACAGACGGGCAAAGCGAGAGGACCATTCAAACTCTCGAGGATATGCTGCGTGCTTGTGCAATCGACTTTGGAAAGGGTTGGGTTAACCATTTGCCATTAGTCGAGTTTTCATACAACAATAGCTATCATGCTAGCATTAAGGCCGCACTATTTGAAGCACTTTATGGTCGAAAGTGTCGTTCACCTGTTTGTTGGAACGAAGTTGGAGAAGCTCAAATACTCGGTCCAGAACTAATTCAAGAGACCACTGAGAAAATCATCCAGATCAAGCAAAGGATGCAAGCTGCTCGTGATCGACAGAAGAGTTACGCTGACTTGAAGCGTAAACCAATGAAATTCCAAATCGGAGATAAAGTCATGCTTAAGGTCTCGCCTTGGAAAGGGGTCGTGCGTTTTGGCAAACGGGGGAAGTTAAACCCTAGGTATGTTGGACCTTTTAAGGTGATTGAAAGAGTTGGAGAAGTGGCTTACAAGCTTGAACTTCCAGAAGAATTGAGCAGAGTCCATAATACATTTCATGTATCTAATCTGAAAAAGTGTCATGCCGACGAACCATTAGCCGTTCCGTTGGATGGACTTCATCTGGACGACAAACTCCATTTTGAGTTGAGGAACCGATAGAAATAGTGACCGAGAAGTTAAACGTTGAAGAGAAGTCGGATAACATTGGTCAAAAGTTCGACGTGTGTAACGAGCAAGAGACCTGGTTCCTGGAGTACACGTGGGAGCGAGGCAGGCCAATCAAGAAGAAAATATCCACAACCTTCACCAAGACCACAACAACCGTCGTCAAGTGTTGCATTGAAAGCCTAAGAGGACAAGGCTCGTTTTAACGGGGGAGTCTATAACACCCTGTGTTTTCAAGTCTTTGACGACGTCAATAAATGTACTAATTATTTTTTTATTATTGTACGTGTTTGCTTAAAATTGTAAACGTTAAGTTAAATCGCGTACGCCAAAAATTAGCGTTCAATGTAAACGGGCATCAAACAATTAAATGTTTACATCAAGCAAGGGTTATATAATTATTTTGAGGATAATTAATAACCTTGTTCATTTTATTTTTATCGGATACGTAAAGTGTATACGTTTCGCGATAAATTGCGTTTAGGCACTCCCGGAACCACGAAAACTTTCCTACGCTTCAACAAATACCCACTTTTATACCCAATACATAAAAATTACATAAATATATCATATACCTCTTTGTTTTGCCGAAATTACTTGCACCATGTATAAATATATACATGAAAATTGTGATAAGTCTTACACATTGGTCAAGTTCATGCCATACCACTTTATGGCACACCATACCCCCCATCCCTACCATCCTTTGACTAATAACCATGACTAAGGCCATCCCTAGGACACCCTTATGTCTCCTTGACCAAGTAAACCTTTTATATACATACAACTAACACATATATCACTTAACACTTAGGAAAAATTCACAAAAACTTCTCTTTTGCTCTCTCTTTGGCCACGGCACAAATACACCACCCAACTAAATCCATACAAATTTTTCTACAATCCTTACACTTCTATATACACATATCCTAAGATGTACTAAGGTATTTGCAAGCATTGGTTAACCATTTCCAAGTTATAATCAAGAAAAAGGAAGCTAGGGTTTAGTGAAGGAAAGTAAGAGTTTATAAAGTGCAAGTTTGGTTTTTGTGGCTAAACAAGGGTTTAGCACTTGTACATCATCATCATCATTCTTCTTAAGGTCCATTTAAACTCTTTATGTTGCTATAATTTTCATTATTATGCATATGATATTTCTATTTAGCTTAAATCACCATTTAGGTTTTAATCATGAAAATAAAGTTTTCACTTGAAATGACCACATGGATTACTTATATACATGTTATGTTATTACTTACATTATGTTAAAAAGGATGAGAAAATGTTGTATCATATTGTTTTGGTGTAAACATGATTATGGATTAATTAGGGTTTTCATAACTTCATAATATGTTTCAACTTAAAGAAATACATAAGACATGTTAATATTGATTATGGACTTTTAATCATGTTAATATAACACTAAAATAAAGTCCTATGGAAAGAAATATACTTGTACACACTTGGTTATGTATAAAAATGATTATTGAGAAAACTAGTAAATTAAGTTTACTTAAGTAATGTTATGGTTTTAAAATAGATTAATGGATTTGTTGACATAAGTAACTTGGACACATAAGGACTATTATGGACAAATGAGACATCATATATGTATGATTTATAAAGTATATGATATATGAGACTTGTGGTAAAATACAAAAGTAATAAAGTATAAAGAAAAGATCATAAATGGACTTAACTAACAAGCATAAACATTCTGTCCCAAATTCGGATTTTTACATATTTATTTTATATTTTTATAAGATAATACATTTCACGACGATTCCGAAAAAGTAAGAAACTTGTTAAACGGATTAATAACGAAAAAGTTACGTTAAAAACAAGTTATACGTTAATAAACGAAGTCGTAAATGAATTTTTATAAAAACATTTTTATAAAAAATCTCAAACAGCAAGGGTTAGTATTTTTAACAAATAATACATATTTTTAGGATTCCAAAATGATAAGAATCGTAATTTTTCAATTAATAACGAACGAGTTATGAATTTCGCAAGTTTACGACAATTAATACTTTTATAAAACTATTTTTATAAAAGTTACTATTCATGACAGAAAGTTATATTTTTGTAAACCTCATAAATATATAGAACCTCTTCAAATACGGAACGTCCTCGAACGAATCGTTAAAAACGGAGCTTATTAACAGACAAAAATACGAACAATTACTGGTTTTTTCGACGACGAATACGATTTTTTATAACGCTCAAGTCTGATGTGAACAGTAAAAGTTACTGTTCACAGTAGGTCCGAATCAAAAAATCAAATTTTGATAAACTTGTCTTGATACGAAACGATGGACATAAGAAAACGCAAGAATGGGTTTAAAAGCGAAAGTTACGCCATTTTACTAATAACGGTAATTCTAACCGTTTATAATTGTTAAAACAACTTTACCAAAACCATTAGTTGGTGATTGAGCTATATAGAATATTATGTGGTTATCAAAGTACTATATTACTAGGGAGTTTCATAATGAGGCCTCTTCTTTTTTTTCTTTTTTTTTTTTTATTCTATTTTTTTTTTTTTTCCTTCTTTTCTTTTATTTCTTTTCTTTTTTTTTTTTTTTTTGTTTTTTCTTTTCTTAGGTTGGCGTTTCGACGAGTTTGTGGGATTTTCGATTTACAGTGTCCTAACTCCTCGAACGTTCAGTCATGACCTCTTAATTTGATAGCCCGAACGATAGTACAATGTAACAATATTAGATTAACATAGTCAATGTTGTTAAGAACTAGTACTCTGTACTTACACGTACCTTAATTTAATTAGGTTGCATTTGATCAATTCGCGTGGCGCGTTAATTGTGATACACTTGGCATTACTCACTCAAGGTGAGTTCATAGCCCCACATTTTACATGCTTTTGTTTTACAAAGTTTTTGGGGTGAAAAACATGCAATGCTTTACAATTGGACACAAGTGGTTAAGTTTCATGTTATGATTACGTGTTGCCTAAGTAGCGATAACCCATATCTGAGCCCATTATCATGAACTGTTAATTGTGAGCGCGAATGTTATTAATAGATCTATTGGGTTTGACAACCCCGTTCGGGTGATTAGCTATCACCAGTGAAACGAACGTATACCATGTCGAACATAGGATGTTGCGGGTTAGAACATCACCACGGGCAAACGGCCATTAATTTGGCATCCATACATGTCAAGGCTCAGTGTCATGAGCTTAGAGCAACGTAATTACATTTATATGATATCTGCATCTGTTGCATTATCATACACTTGAGAGATCTTGTGGTCCTATAATATATGATTTATCAAACCTATGAATTCACCAACATATTGTTGACGTTTTAAAGCAATGTTTTTCAGGGGATCAATAAGCACAAGGTGCGATGGATACATTGGTGGTTTTGATTTGGATGTCTTGCATTAAAGATTTTGTCGCATTTCATTTTGTTATCTGTTATGGGCTAAAAATCTTTGTATTTGATTAAGTGAACAAGTTAAGCTACGGGCTTTTGTAACAATGACTTTGTTAAATCCAATGTATCGTTTTCAAACGACTTTTTGGTCGTTCTATATATCTCTTGTGTTGTTGATTCATGAAGTAACACGCCCCGGACCCATATTCCGCTGCGACCCAATTTGGGGGTGTTACAACAAAGCCTCTTGTAAGACCAAGCTTGTGAACTCTATCAGCCAACCCTTACAAATGTTGCATATGGACTTATTTGGGCCAACATCTGTAAGGAGTATCAATCACAAGACATATTGCCTTGTTGTCACTAATGACTTTAGTAGGTTTAGTTGGGTTTTCTTTTTAGCCACTAAGGATGAGACTAGTGGGATCCTTAAAACTTTTATAACTGGCATTGAAAACCATATAAATCATATGGTTAAAATCATTAGATGTAACAATAGAACTGAATTTAAAAATAATGACATGAATCAGTTCTGTAGAATGAAAGGGATTAAGAGGGAATTCAGTGTTGCCAAAACTCCACAACAAAATGGATTTGTTGAAAGAAATAATAGGACACTAATAGAGGCAGCTAGGACTATGCTAGCAGATTCACTCTTACCTACTACATTTTGGGCTAAAGTAGTTAATACTGCTTGCTATGTTCAGAATAGGGTTTTAGTGACCAAGCCTCAAAACAAGACACCTTATGAACTATTACTTGGTAGACCACCTAGTATAAGCTTTATGAGACCTTTTGGGTGTCCTGTGACCATTCTTAATACCTTAGATCCCTCTATAAATAGCAAATTTGATGGGAAGGCTGATGAGGGGTTCTTGGTTGGATACTCTATAAATAGCAAGGCTTTTAGGGTATTTAACACTAGAACTAGGAAAGTAGAGGAGAACCTGCACATAACCTTTCTTGAAAACAAACCCAATGTTGCAGGGAGTGGACAAGATTGGCTCTTTGATATTGATTTACTAACAAACTCTATGAATTATGAGCTAGTTACTGCAGGGAATCAAACTAATAAGAATGCATGTATCAAGGATAATGTTGATGCAGTACATACTCAACAATATATTATGCTACCATTACTTTATGATAGTCCACATAGCTTAGAGGATGCAGTTGCTGATGATGCTGGTAAAAAGACTAATGAAAAACCAGCAAATGAGGGTGAAAGAAATGGTCAAGAGGAGGAAGGAAGAGCTTCAAATAAAGAAGGTGACCAGAATGTGCAAGATTTTAGAGCTGAATTGGATAATTTACTTGTTCAACAGAAGGAAGGTTATGCTACCAGCACTAACAGAGTTTGTACTGTTAGTCCATCTATTAGTGCTGCTGGGCAAAGTCTTGATAATGCTGATGATCTTCCAACTGATTCTCTTATGCCTGATTTGGAGGATACTACTAATCTTCTAAATACTGGTATCTTTAGTGGTGCATATGATAATGAAGATGAGGGTGAAGAGGCTGACCTTAACAGCTTGGAAACAACCAAGAATGTCAGTCTTATTCCCATAACCAGAATATACAAGGATCATCCTAAAGACCAGATCATTAGAGACATGAATTCAGCTACTCAAACAAGAAGGATGACCAAGATTTCTGAAGAACATGCTTTGGTTAGTTACATTTATAAGCAGAGAAGAACAAATCACAAAGATTATCAAACCTGCTTATTTGCCTATTTTCTCTCTCAAAAAGAACTCTAGAATGTGATTCAAGCTTTAGATGATCCAAGCTGGATAGAGCCAATACAAGATGAGTTGCTACAATTTAGATTGCAGAAGGTTTGAAGATTGGTTGATTTATCTAAAGGCAAGCATGCCATTAGAACAAAATGGGTCTATAGAAACAAGAAAGATGAGAGAGGGATAGTAGTTAGAAACAAGGCAAGACTGGTGGCACAAGGTTACACCCAAGAAGAAGGAATTGATTATGATGAGGTTTTTGCTCCTGTTGCTAGGATAGAAGCAATCAGGTTATTTTTGGCCTATGCATCATTTATGGGGTTTATTGTGTACTAGATGGATGTGAAGAGTGCCTTTTTATATGGTACTATTGAAGAGGAGGTGTATGTGTACCAACCTCTTGGTTTTGAAGATCCATAGTTCTCTAATAAAGTTTATAAGGTAGAAAAAGCTTTATATGGTCTGCATAAAGCTCCTAGAGCCTGGTATGAGACCTTGTCTACCTACTTATTAGAAAATGCATTTAGAAGAGGGATCATTAATAAGACTTTGTTTATCAAGAAAGACAAAGGTGATATCCTGTTAGTACAGGTGTATGTAGATGACATCATCTTTGGGTCTACAAAGAAGTCTTTATGTGTTGAGTTTGAAAGTTTGATGCACAAGAAGGTCCATATGAGTTCTATGGGGAAGCTCACTTTCTTTTTAGATGATGGAATCTTCATCAGCCAAGACAAGTATGTGGCTGATATATTGAAGAAGTTTGATTTTGTCACAATAAAGACA
>BQNB010013228.1:0-53141 GCA_026074375.1 Tanacetum coccineum | reverse complement strand
TCTCTATGAGCTAGGGTTAGTATGAAACATACCGTGTTGTCCTCTAGATGAATTATAATCAATATAAATAAGGATGCTTTATGCGGATGCTTTAATTGTGACAGAATTAATGTGTCTAGGTCTTAGGAAGAAATCCCGCCTAAGTCTAAGAATGATATACCACCTCGAGATAAGTAATCATTGCACTGGATAAACAAACCAACTTCTGATCGGATTAATGATGGCTAATACTGTTTTCTATTATAAGGCTTGACCGCTTTTTTATCTTCTGTTAATTTGCTTGTGTGGGTTAAAGTGTCTTGAATTGATTGTAGTCACCACCAAACCCATTCCAGTCTCTCAGACTGAAAAACCCTCCTTTTATCTGTTAGAATTAGAATTAGAACTAATATAGGATTAGCATAGGTTTGACTTAGATTAGAATTAACTTAGATTAGTAAACCAAAACATTAATAAATTGAAAGATTTAACCTCACTTCAAGTGTTCGACACCCTACTTACTATTAATCTACCACCGACCGGGTACACTGCCTGTTAAAGTGTTGTTTTTGGTTAAGTCGGCAAAATATAAATTTAAAACTTGAACTTTCATAAATAAGAACCACACAACGACACATCAAGTTTTTGGCGCCGTTGCCAGGGAGTGGAAATTTAATCTTGATTTTTATTGATAAAAAATAGATAGCTAGAATTGGTTTATTGGATCTTTAATAAATTTTTAGTTTAGATTGAACTTTCCTCGGTCGCCCCACATATACACAAATCACGTAAAGCTCTCTAGTTTTTGGAAAGGTTGGTGTGGTTATAGGTTTGTTTCCGCCAAGCAAAATTTAAACTTGATTATTTTAGGGTGCGTTTGTTTTATTGATGGGTTTGGAGTAGGATTATGATTCGAATTAGAATTTAGATGTGGTGTAGGAATTGAAGTAGTTATGAGAGAGAACGTTAATAAATAAAATATTATTTTTCAAATAAAATATAAATTATGTAGATTTTTTATCCAATTTTAAATATCAAAACAATTAAACGCGTGGTTGAAAACAAACCGTACACAAAATGTCAATAGATTCCTTTAGGCCCTTCAATTCAATATGAAATGGATTTTGATTGTGAATATCTTGATGTGACCTTAAAATTTGCATACCAAATACATTAACTTGGGTTTGAGTCCATTCTTTGTGTTCAAAACCCATGAAACAAACGTGCCCTTAGTGTATGGTTGAATGTAATAGAATAGCTTAGAGTTCATATATATGTAGGATTTTATATTATTGAGATGGTTCTATTTTTAACTTAAATCCTCCCCGTATAAAAGTTCTTAGTTATATTTGGTTGTACAATATAACTTTAAAAATTAATACTCGATAAAATTAATAACTTATATGACCTACACTATATTCGACCTACCATGTTACTAGCTAGTTAGACATTGCACCTTCAAATCATGTCGTTTAAGAATTAAAAGATTAGCTACGTGAGCACGTTTTCCTTTAATCGACTTAATCTTAGTTTTATTTAATTGCCATTATATTATTTGTCATTTTCATTATTTCTCAATTTATTAATTAGGTAAACTAAAAACACATTCGTTGTTTCTTTAATTTTCTTTTAAGATACATAAGTTCACTCGCTTTAGCGAAAAAACCGGTCTTATCGAGACTATATTATATACAAACAGGTAAAATGCTCAAGAGTGTTAGTTAATCTTGCCGAATATGGTTTTATAAATTTTAAAATAAGATTTATCACATCAATAGTCGATCCCAAGTCGAACTTAAGTCTCTCATCATGTGATTTTGTAGTGTGCACATCACTTTGTGTGGTGTGCATATCACCTCCCTTTTCCTTATATGTAGTATATATGTAGAAATAGTCTATGGTGTAAACGAGCCGTGCTCGAGCTTGTTCAAACACGAGCTCGGCTAGAAATTGAGAGGTGATATGCACACCACACAAAGTGATATGCACACCATATATGCATTTTTGTGGTGTGCACATCACTTTGTGTGGTGTGCATATTAACTCCCTAAGGAGAAAATGATTTTTCTTAAAACTTAAAAATAAGTAATGTGTTACTCCAGAAGAAGCCTTTTAATTTTCAAACTCGAATCCCCCCCCCCCAAAAAAAAGATTGACTTGTTTTGTGAAAAAATATCCTTATTACCATCATTGAAATAAAAAGTTTACTAATCACATTTACTACATACTTATATATACTTATCATTTAAACACTATATATAACATGTCATTCGTAGAAAAGATTTAGAAAACATATTGTACAAGTTCATTGATGTTTACGTATGTTTTCATAAGTTCAGTGATAATAAAATGTCATATTTGAATAAGTTTAGTAACCTAAGTGAAAAAAAAGTCGATACCTTAGACCCGTTTAAAAAACATAGTAACATATTTTTAAATGGCTAATGATTTACACACTATAAAAAGTTATTTGCACATTTAAATGTACAAATAATTGAAGCAAAATGTCAATATTGTACAAGTATTTAAAGAAAAAATAAAGTGCTTCAATCAATTCTTAAAGTGTTCAAATCAATTCTATTTGCATATTAACACATTCTAATATGAGTAATGAAAAATAGGCCTACCAACTAAACCTACCAGTATGCCTACTCCATTCACAATTTGACAAGTGTAATACACTCATTTCTCTCTCATCATATTTACCAATCAATTCATAACTTCCACTAATCACATTTGTAGGTCCATTTTTAGGTTCATCAATTAGGCATACAAATCATTTTTCTTTTAATATACATATCCTTTCAAATTTACATTTCCCTCCTTCTTTTTGTTTCCTCTAAAAACTTCCCGTCCCTATCCTTTAAAATTAGCCAATTATGCCTTTTATTCTCTGCTCCATTTATCCAATCACAACCACTTCAACTGTTTAACAATTTTGATTCTTGTAATCGCTCTTAATCTATAAAAACATTATAAAAAACCCACGACCGAAACCCTTGGCGATTTGGCGACTTCCACTTTATCCCTTTCAATTCAATCGCTACTCCTAAACAGACCTAATGTTCATATAACGATCGTGTTTTTGCACTTTAATCTCTTAATTTTAGTTGCGTTAACACTCTCTTTATGTGGATCTTAATTGGTTTAGGGTTTCGATCTTTAGGGTTTTTTAAAAATCGCCTAGTTTTAGGGTTTCGTTCCTATCTTTGCTGTGTGATACCTATTGATTTTAATCGCTATTATTGTTCTGCTTATGCTACTAATCCCGTACTATTACTGCAATAAATACTCGTTGCTTAGGGATTTGGTGTGTTTGTTTGTTTGGTTTCTTGGTGTACGTTTAACTCAAACCCTAACTCTGTTATGGTTATCAGTGTTGAAGATTGCCTTGTCTTCTTGGTTTATGTTACTTGAGTAAGGTTATTAGTGGGTTGCTTGTTTGTGTTTTGGTTTGCTAAATAGAGCGTGGTTTCTTGAGTCAAAAAGGGAGTGGGGGAGGGAGAGGGGTGTAGGAGAATAAAAATGTTGCTGCAAAGGATGGTGTATCACCATCTGTGACTGTCGGGACATCGGTGATGGATAAGCTAAGCTCTTTGGTTGATACAAGTGTCCATGCTGCTGAGAATATGGAATTGTGTTTGTATCCACCCTTACCTACGCAGGGATCTTCTCCGGCTGGTAATACCCATGGTATGTCTTCATATGCTAATGTTACTAGTAATACCCCTAGTACGAAGGCTTTAAATTTTTGTACTTTATATACACTAGGGGAATGGGATTGATGTACGTGTGCCAGAGGAGTCTATTAGAGCAATTAGCAAAAGGTTTGCGAATATTGCTTATGGTTTCTTTTGGGAAAGCGAATGGCTTACCCCGTTGTTGCTAACTATGTTAGGAATACATGGGGTAAATATGGCCTGATTAAATCAATGCTTAATTCATCTACTGGGTTATTCACTTTCCAATTTAGCTCTATGGATGGTTTGAATTCTATGCTTGAAAATGGTCCATGGTTTCTGAAGAAACATGTAATCTAATGATCTACTAAGAACAAGAGAAAGAGATGTGGGTTGTGATGGATGGAATGGATGAATTGTATTATGTGTGTGAAAATGGAAAATGAAACAACCAACCCCTCTCCAAGGCTAAGAGAGCGCTTATATATGTCCTATAGGCCAGCCCATGGCTATGATGGGCTTCCCATGGGTCTTGGGCCGGACTAGATTACTAATCTAATCATTACATAAACTACGAGCTAAGACTATTACAACTTGGAAGTGACCGACACTTTTTGTGTTTCCAACAATCTCCCCCTAAGGGAGGTCACTCCATTTTACAAAACTTTAAGCCTAGCATACAATGCTTTGTCTTTAGTCTTTAGCTCGTCCTTTTGACATTCTCCTGTGAGTATGTTGTAGTGATCATTGATTTCTGGATTGAGCTTGTTCCTTGAACTTGTATTTGACATTGTGATCTTGAGCATCTTGAGATCATCAACCAAGCACAATCTCTTCGCCATCTTGAAACTTTGCCATCTTGTGGATTTGTGATTTCTGAACCAACATGCTCATACCTTTCTTGAATGGTTGTCTTGAAAAACTTTAATGCTACGTCTTTCTTGAGATTCGTTAACTATAATACTTCGTCACTTCGAGAAAGACGTTCGTTATCAGAGTAGCGGAAGTCTTGAAATATGTATTTGAGCCTTTCATGAAGTCCTTATGTTTGTCTATCGGGTATGAGCATGTGGCTATGGATCTTGTGAGTCAGCTGGAATCAGGAACCTCCACCACCATCTTTAAATAGCCTGCATAAAAACAGTTAGCAATAAAGCGGGGGGACGAATATGGCTTTGTCATTCGCCCAGGTTTGGTTGGAGTAACCTTCAAATCCGTGAGGATCGACCTGTGATCAGATAGATTCAATTTAAGAAGAATCTTCTTGACAGGATTTCCAGCTGTAGTATTGAATCTTTCTAACACATAAGTATTAGATTCATCGTACTCAGCATGTTCTCATTATCGGAACGTCTCAAAGCAGACAGCACGATAAGAGTGAACCAGTGAGTTACTATCTCACCGATTGATATAGAAAATCGATTTGAAAATCAATCGACGTGTCACTTGCTAAAGTGGTTTTGTGACACATCGAGAGTTTTAAGCAATTCAAAATTCTTTAACCGTTGATCCATAACCTGGAACAAGTTTGATTCATAAAGAATCGCACCATTGTTGCTTTCCAGTTGTCACAAGCTTGATTCATAAGAATCGCACAAGTCACCTACCATGAGCTTGTTTGATGTTGGCTCAAGCAGGATTTCCATCTTCATTGTGAATACCTAAGTATCACTCGGATGTTCTGGCAAAATCACAAGGATCTTGCGTAGGACTCTAATGATATTACTTGATATTCACATTGTGTGAGATAACAAGCTAAATTATGACAAGTGTCCTAATGAGATTAATGGATGATCTCTTTTGGCTCTAGACTCAATAGTGCACTTTTAATTTTAGTGATCGGAGGCTGGAGCTGAGTGCCACCTTTTCAATATCAACTAACTCGGAGTGAGAAAGTCAATAGAAATGAGTGTATCTCCGTGAGTTTTGAAACAAAGTCTTTCCGACTTTGAGTGGCTGGGAGGGGTTTGTGCATAGCGTCACTGGGTCCATGACTGTCTTCAATGTCAGACAACACCTAAGTGTTTCTGACAGCATATGTATTGACCCGGTTTCTGCCTAAGTGTATGGAGGGCTTCTTTCTTTTCACCCTTTATCCTTACATTTCTTTTTCATTCTTCAACCCCTTCAATGCTTACCGAGACTTCATAACTAACACCTTGTTGGGTTTGTTCCAGTGTTAGCTCCATCTCAGTCGGCATTATTCCCGATTCTCACTTTTTCTCCTTTTTAATCATACCTAAGGACTTCTACACTAACTAGTGGATATCCCTGGGTAGATCCCTCCGGTTCTGGCTGGATCATGGGATTTGAATACCTATACCTAACCACCTTATAACTCCATAAAATTAAGTACATGGTCGGTCTTTTAGGGTATTCCATCACCATTACAAACCAAAATCATTGAAAAATTCATTCAAAGTGTTTGATATAAATATCAAAAGGTTTACACTTTGAATGTTTTTAATCATCACTAAAAGCTCCCCCTTAACATGTGCATCGTAATCGTAGTACATGCTAAGTGTGGAGTGCATCGAGTCCATTTTAATTGATTACTTCTGTCAATATACATTAAGTCCAGGTTAATCACATTTTCTCCCCTTATCCAAAATGTTAATCCCTTGATATTTTGGATATCAATTGATTAACCGTTCGGGGACAAAATGATGTATTCTAGCAGAATGGAACATATTATTGCTCCCCCTCAACTTTTGAGGGTTTATAAGATGGTGCCGAGTACAATTATTTGAAAGATTTTGAATTTACTAAGAAATTCTTGTAAAATTTGTACTCGAGCACATCTTATTTTTCACCAAAAAATGTACGGTATCAAAGTAGCGGAAGTCTTGAAACATGTATTTGAGCCTTTCATGAAGTCCTTATGTTTGTCTATCGGGTATGAGCATATGGCTATAGATCTTGTAAGTCAACTGAAATCAGGAACCTCCACCACCATCTTTAAATAGCTTACATAAAAACAGTTAGCAATAAAGCGGGGGGACGAATATTGCTTTGTCATTCGCCCATGTTTGGTTGGAGTAACCTTCAAATTCGTGAGGATCGACCTGTGATCAGATAGATTCAATTTAAGAAGAATCTTCTTGACAGGATTTCCAGCTGAAGTATTGAATCTTTCTAACACATAAGTATTAGATTCATCGTACTCAGCATGTTCTCATTATCGAAATGTCTCAAAGCAGACAGCACGATAAGAGTGAACCAGTGAGTTACTATCTCACCGATTGATATAGAAAATCGATTTGAAAATCAATCGACGTATCACTTGCTAAAGTGGTTTTGTGACACATCGAGAGTTTTAAGCAATTCAAAATTCTTTAACCGTTGATCCATAACCTGGAACAAGTTTGATTCATAAAGAATCGCACCATTGTTGCTTTCCAGTTGTCACAAGCTTGATTCATAAGAATCGCACAAGTCACCTACCATGAGCTTGTTCGATGTTGGCTCAAGCAGGATTTCCATCTTCCTTGTGAATACCTAAGTATCACTCAGATGATCTGGTAAAATCACATGGATCTTACGTAGGACTCTAATGATATTACTTGATATTCACATTGTGTGAGATAACAAGCTAAATTATGACAAGTGTCCTAATGAGATTAATGGATGATCTCTTTTGGCTCTAGACTCAATAGTGCACTTTTAATTTTAGTGATCGGAGGCTGGAGCTGAGTGCCACCTTTTCAATATCAACTAACTCGGAGTGAGAAAGTCAATAGAAATGAGTGTATCTCCGTGAGTTTTGAAACAAAGTCTTTCCGACTTTGAGTGGCTGGGAGGGGTTTGTGCATAGGTCACTTGGGTCCTGGACTGTCTTCAATGTCAGACAACACCTAAGTGTTTCTGACAGCATATGTATTGACCCGGTTTCTGCCTAAGTGTATGGAGGGCTTCTTTTTTTTCACCCTTTATCCTTACATTTCTTTTTCATTCTTCAACCCCTTCAATGCTTACCGAGACTTCATAACTAACACCTTGTTGGGTTTGTTCCAGTGTTAGCTCCATCTCAGTCGGCATTATTCCCGATTCTCACTTTTTCTCCTTTTTAATCATATCTAAGGACTTCTACACTAACTAGTGGATATCCCTGGGTAGATCCCTCCGGTTCTGGCTGGATCATGGGAATGAATACGATACCTAACCACCTTATAAACTCCATAAAATTAAAGTAGATGGTTCAGTCTTTAGGTATTCATACCATTACAAACTAATATCATTGTAAAATTCATGTCAAAGTGTTTGATATAATATCAAAAGGTTTACACTTTGATGTTTTTTAATCATCACTAAAAGATCCCCTTATCATGTGCATCGTAATCGTATGTACACTGCTAAGAGTGGAGTGCAAACGTGTCCATTTTATATGATTACTTCTGTCTCATATTCATGTAAGTCAGGTTAATCACATTTTCTCCCCTTATCCAAAATGTTAATCCCTTGATATTTTGGATATCAATTGATTAACCGTCCGGGGATAAAATGTTACAGAATAACTTATATGAACATTTTAATGCTCCCCCTCAAATTATGAGGATATTTAAGACAGTGCTGAGTACAATAATTTGAGAAATTTTGAATTTACTAAGAAATTCTTGAAAATTTTGTACTCGAGCACTCCTTAATATCACCATAAGTCTACACTACATACAATATTTCACAAGTTGTTTTAGGTACAAGGTTTGACCTGAATGATGAGAACATCATATGATATAATCATATGGTTCTTTGTAGTAGCCGTAGGTCTCCTTCGTATAATCTTCCACCAACGAACTTTTCTAAGCTCCTCATTAACCTTCTTTCTTTCAAGAAGTCGCCAATCAGATCTTTCTCTGTCCAAGCACTCTTCGGCATAGCTTCAACTTTCTTTCCAAGTTACGAAAGTATTTGCTTCAAACTTTGAGTATGAAACAGATTCAGATACATATGTAACTTGAGCTTGTATGGTTGGTGATGTCGGTGTTGATGTTGTCTTAGCTTCCCCCTAAACCAGCAATCCTTTCTTGAGTAGATTCAAAACTTTCTTGCAAGACGCATCAAGCAGTCTTAATGTATAAAGCCTAGATATCCGAAGTACACAATTAACCATTTCAAAGAATCTTGATACGCAACCACCAAAGTCAATTAAGTCCGGGATGAGCGCATTTCTCTTCTTCAGGATATTTATGGATTAAACAAATTGTAACACCAAAGTCAACTAAGTCCCGGATATCACAATTATTCCCTCTAAGTAGTCGAAATGGAAGCACCTAAGTCAACTAAGTCCCAAATGTACTCATTTCTTTCTGCAGAATACTGACTGACTTAAGGAATCATCATACCTATGTGTACCTCTTTTATCAAATATTTCTACTTCTTTTAAGAATAAGCTTAGGGATTGACCGTTTGAGGAAGCATTAATTGAATCAGAAAGAACTTTTCTCATGTTTTAAATAATTATACTCCTAACACTTCCCCCTGGGGACTCAAATGATGCATACTGGCTAATGACGAGATGTCTCTTCCACCATGTGATTGAAAAGGCCTCCGAAAAGATTCAAAACGCCTAACCTTAAATCAAAAAAGAAGCTAACCTCAAAAGACAAAGAAGCTAACCTCAAAACTAAAAAGAATGGGGGGGGAAGACTAAGGACACTATCAAGTATACATCTACTCCTTCCCCCTTGCTGGTTTCGACACGTCGGAATCAGCAAAACCTTATACGCATACATATTCGAGATCGTGTTTGAAGAATTAATTAAGCTTAAATCTAGTCCGTGAGAATCAATTTTCAAGGCTTTTAAAACTATGAAAGTATTTCCAAGCATTCCTAAGTCTTTTACAAACTATGAGCTGTTGGCAATATTGATCGAATGTAGTTTAAGGCCTGAATTCACTTAGTCTCAAATTGCTAATAAGTCCATAAAGATTTAAACAGTGAAATCTAAAGCTTGTGTTAGGTGAATTCCATTAACGTCCCCTTAAATTAATGATCAGGTCATTATTAAAAACTTTATCCGTTAATTCCGTGACTTATTTTGAAAGACCGTTTTAAAAGATTATTTGATGACGATTTCTCCCCCTCAAATAATGACCCGTTTTCTATTTAAAGAGTTGTTGTCATTGTTTGAGTGGTCGAATTGTCTTTGAAAAATCTTTTTGTGATTACTGAAAACACTGATTCATTGTGAAGACAACTTTTTACCAATAAAAATAAGATTTCTCTTATTTTAACACATAAGCGCACTGACACGTACACTTATGGTAATATAGGAAGCACGGGTTGTGTTGGCAACGTAATCACAAAGCCTTTGATGGCCATAATGTAGTACCCATGCCCCTGAGCAATAAGTTCTCGTTGATGAGGTCAAGTTTTCTTTTTTGGAAATACTTGCCATTAAGGATGTATGACCGATTGCCTATCTGAAATAAAAGCATGCCATATGGCTTGTTTGAAAACATTAAGTACAAATTCTGCTCGAACTTCATTTACAGGCTCGTATCATTGTTGAATGACATTTCTATAGAACCGTAAATACTTATTGATCTTTCAGAATAGAACATTGCATTTGAAACTTCTTTTTGTATTTTTTCATTTTTTAATTTTGTATTTTGTTTTGAATACTTTTAATATAAAAAGAATTATTTTTGGTTTTTATGAGTTATATTATATATATGATACAAAGGATATTCGAATATGTACCACCACTATTCGTCAACGTCATCTGCCAACTTTTTCAGAGTCTCCGGCGTAAAACTTCGCATACCCAGCTTGTTGATTAGAAATTCAATTCTTTCTCGGCCAAGAGCTTTAGTCGAGATGTCCGCCCAATTGATACCTACGTATTGACCAAAGTAAAGTTCGCACACCATTTTCAACATGCTCCTTGATGAAGTGAAATCTGATGTCTATATGCTTGGATCTGGAATGTTGAACGTTGTTGCAGCATAAGGCAATAACGCTTTTGTTATCACAGTACATTGGAATTTTATTGAATCCAAAGCCATAGTCGGTAAGTTGTGATCTCATCCAAAGGACTTGAGCACAACAACCGGACAAAGCAATAGCATTCAGCTTCCGTTATGGTTATCGCAGAACTTTTCGGCCTATTTAGTCGACCAACTCTCAAGTTATCACCAAAAGTTGTATACTACCAGATGTGCTACGGCGTGTATCTTGACAACCAGCATGATCCGCATCTGCAAATGCTGTTAGTGCAATGGAAGAATCCTTCGGATACCAAAGTCCCCGATGTACGGTTCCTTTTAGATACCGAAAGATCCTTTTTACCGCATTTAAGTGCTTTTCGGTAGGCCGAGCCTGATACCGGGCACACATGCATATAGCAAATTGTAGGTCAGGTCTACTGGCTGTAAGATAAAGGAGGGTGCCAATCATACCACGATAGTGTGACGGATCTACAGCTTTCCCTTCTTTATCCTCATCCAGTTTGGATTTCTCCACCATGGGAGTATCCACTGGGTCACAAGATTCAAAGCCATATTTCTTTAGTGATTCAAGAGCATATTTAGATTGGTTTATGAAGATGCCTCTTGGCACTTATGAGAAATCTATAGAAACTAAGAAACATGAGATTTTACCTATCATAGACCATCTTGAATTTTGAACCCATGAATTAGCGAATTGATCATTAAGTTCAGGCAGTTGATGCAGCCAAGGTTTCAAATGTCATCGACATATATTTGTACATGTTGTAGTTCCTTGCTCCGTCTCTACGGCATGAACAATAGTAGGTCCATGGGCCTTTTGAGAAGTCACTTGGATATCAGGAATGACTGAAAACATATCATAACCATACGTGTGGGCTTGTTTCAACCCATAAAGAGCTTTCTTAAGCTTGTACACGTAGTTAGGTTTGTCTGGATCCACAAATCCGTCCGGTTGGCTAACATAAATGTCTCGCAGATTACCATTAAGGAAACGCAAGTCGTCACTCCCAATTTGATAGACGGACCATGTTCATATGAGCCGCCAATTGCTAGAAATATTTCGAATAGCTCTATTCTCTCAATCGGAGCGGATGGAATCTTCAAAATCATTTCCCTCTTCTTAACGTTAACCACGAGCGACCAACGAGCCTTGTTTTTATGAATACCTCCTCAACTCATCAAGTTAACCTTTATAGGATCTACTTAAGAGTGTGACCAATGCTTTTCAGGAGAAGGAACAAAGTTCCCAAAACTTCAAGCGTTCAAATCATGAAGTTTCCTCTTGCATAGCTTCAATCCAAATGCTGAGTTAATGCGTCTTTTGTAGTTCTTAGGTTCGACTGAATGGGAGTAAAGGCATCATAGGAGTAGAATAAGGCTTGTTCTTAGGTAGTTGTCGTGTTGTGGTAAACTGGTCTGTCGAGATCACCGATTATATTCTCAAGTGGGTAATCCTTAGTCCATTTGCTATTGTGTATCAGAAACTTGGTGATCGGGAGGCACTAATTGTATGATATAACATCCATGATGGGATTGATTAGAAGAACTTTTGGAATTGGAATACCAAAGTACGTATCATTTACCCCATATGTGCAACTTCAATATCATGCTTAATCTTCTTCAACATTATGGTGAATGATTAGGAGTTTGAGTTTCTTGTGTTGTATGAGAGTTACTTGGTGATGGTGCATCTTGATCAACTGTAGTTGAGGAAGGTGAGCAGTTAATTCGCATTGTTCGGTGCACACTAACTATCAGGAATAGGAGCAATGACTTCTGGTGCTTGTAAATCAACATAAGGTGGGGGATTAAGTGACTCATCAAACATTGGTTGAAACAACAAATCCTAGTCAGATCTCGAAGGTGGTACAAATAGTGTTAAAGGAGGAGGGTTATGGCACTGTGTAGTCTCTGAAACTGATTGTTAAGGATATCATGAAGTGCGGGTCCTGAACTGCTGTGTTCAGAAGCCATTGCGGTCAGCTCATCAAAGTCAACATGAATGGTTTCAATTATTCGTCTGGTACGTCTGTTGTAAATCCGGAATGCTTTCTTCGTGGGTGCATAGCCAATGAAAATACCAATGTCAGCCTTCGGTTGTAACTTGCCCAAATTCTCGCTATCATTCGTTGGGTAGCAGAGTGCACCAAACACATGAAGATACGATAGATCGGGAGGTTTGTCGTGTAAAAGCTCGTATGGTGTTTTACCGTGACGACGACGTATCATGGAACGATTTTAGGTATAACAGGCTGTGGCAACCGCTTCGGCCCATAGAAATAAAGGAGCTTTTGCATAAATTAACATAGTGCGGGCTGCTTCAATTAGCGTACGATTTCTCTTTAAACAAACACCGGTTTTGATTGTTGGAGAGCGTGCAACTGATGATTTCATGAGAGATGTCAACCTGTCTCATAGATATTCACGATGTTGATTAACAAACTCAGTTCCATTATCTGTTTGATGGACGGAGGTTTTTAAGCCTTACTTGGATCATCTTCAAAAAAAATTGATCAATAAGTGCTGGAGCTTCATCTTTTGATCGCAAACATTGTACCGATGTAAATCGAGAGTAGTCGTCGACAATAACGAGGATGTACTTCTTTCCATTGACACTCGCGACATGCATTGGCCCACACAGATCCATATGCAACAGATAGAGTTTGTTGGGATCTGAGATTTGATGATTACAAAACTACATATGCTTATATGAAGATAAATGAAACAAGAAGGACTTAATATGATATGTTGGACTTTGACTAAAACATTAATGATGATTGGAAGTTACAAAATCAACATTATGATATATAAATGTGTTTTAATGATAATTAATGTCATAATGATAATTAATGTCATTAATGTGTTTTATTAGAATTCCTTTGTAACGTCTTATGGTCTCTATTATATAAAGAGACATAGACTCATAGGTTTTACATCCATCCATAGAAACATCGACTGATGAGAGTCGAATAGTAAAGGTGTGTGTTACAACCGGATGTTTGTTAGTTAGATAGTAGTTAGTTTTGTTGTAACGCAATTGTAGTTGGTGTAGCCCCAAGTTATAGTTGGGGTAATAGGGAAACGTTCAATGAAGAAAACCTTGTTTAATAACATCATTGTTCTTTATATTCCGCTGCATGTTTATGATGTTATTTGTTAAAGGATCTAGTGGGTTTGACGATCATTCAAGTGTATCAGCGCTGTGTAGGACTCTGATCTAGAAGAAGCTTCTACTCATTCGAGTCTTCCCAAACTTTAAAAGATGTCTGAAGCTGAACCAATCCCTCCCACCTCATCCGTTACTGCACTAAGAATCCCAATGATCAAGAAGGGTGAATATGATCTTTGGTCTATGAAGATGCGACAGTACATTGCCATCACTGATCATATACTGTGGGATATAATCACCAATGGAGACCAAGCCACAACTGATCCTGCATCCTCGTCAGCACCAAAAACTTCACTTGCTGCCAACGCAAGAAGAAACAATGAGAAAGCCCTTAACATATTGCTTTCTGCAATTCCTGATAGACATCTTCTTAGTTTTCATGATGCCACAAATGCAAAAACCTTATGGACAGCCATAAAAGCAAGATTTGGAGGTAATGAAGCATCAAAGAAGATGCAAAAGAATCTTTTGAAACAACAATTCGAGACTTTTACTATTGGATCTAGAGAAGAGCTAGATTCAGATGAAATCATATGTTCCTTCTTTGCTCAACAAGCATCTATGCCTACAACTCATGATGATGAAGATCTGTTGCAAATTGATGAAGATGCTATGGAAGAAATTGACATTCGATGGCAAGTGGCTATGATAACTGCAAGGATAAGGAAGTTTATGAGGAAAACAGGAAGACCCATTGACCTCAAGCCAAAGAATGGAATTACTTTTGATAAGTCAAAGATTGAATGCTTTAACTGTCAAAAGTTGGGTCACTTTGCTAGGGAGTGTAGATTTGCTAAATACCAGGAAAACAGAGCAAATGGTCGTCAGGAAAAGAGGATTGTGGCTATTGAAGATTCAAACTCAAAAGCCTTGGTGGCAACAGACAACAATGAAGATATTGACTGGACCAAGGAATTCGATGCTGAACCAGTAACATATGCTATGATGGCACTGACTGAAGTTGAACAAGATGATTGGAGCATGGAGTTTGATGCAGAACATATGCACTTTGGACAAGATGGACTTGGTGATTTTGACTGGAGCAACAAAGCTGATGATACACCAGTGTCTCTAGCTTTGATGGCTACAAACTCAGAGGTACCTTACTGTTCCAAATGTAGTAAATCTTATAAAAAGTTGCTTGAAAGCTATCAAACTGAAAGAGATAATTTTCAAAAGGCTAGGACTGAAATTCTAGGATATCAAATGAGCTTAGAGTCATTAGAAGTCATACTTAAAACACATGAAAAGAATGAATATGCATGGGGTGATAAGTATGAACAGATGGAATATGACTTAAAGATAAGGGATTTGAAACTAGAAGAAAAACAAAAGGAACTAGATCAAGCCTTAAAAGAAAGAGATGATTTCAAGGTAAAACTTGAAAAATGGTCAAATGCTTCTGTACTTCAAAATGAAGTCCTAAACAAACAAAGATATTTGTCTGATAAATCATGTATAGGATTTGGGGTTGAGTCTAGTAGTGGTATGGAAAGTGACAATTCATCTGGGAATACAAATTCGACTGATTCTTTGTATCCAAACTTTCAAAAGACAAAAGGATTCCATTCGGTACCTCCACCAACAGGTACTATCATACCACCTAGGGCAAATGTCTCTTTTACAGGGATAGATGAACTAGCCATTAGGAATAAGGTTGTTAATCAAGAGAAAACAAAAACTAGTCAATCAGCAATTGATAGAAATAAAGTCATAATTGAAGATTGGGTTGATAGTGATGATGAAGAGAGGGGGGCTGGGGGGGGGGGGGGGGTTTGTCTCCCCCCCCTTTTGGGTGGTGTGGCAGGGGGGGGGGGGGGGGGCCCGGGGGGGGACTGTGTTTCAGAAAGTCAAAAGGAAACTGCTTTTAACTCAGAGAATAGTGAAACATCTTTTGAAAACAGGTCACCAAACAGTCAAAACAGTGTTGGTCAAGAATCTAGGACAAAGGGACTTGGGAACAAAGGGGGTAAATTATGTTTTGTATGTTACAGTCCTAAATATCTTATAAAGAGACTGCATCTCCATGAAGAACCTGCCAACCACCCAAACTCATAAACCTAGGGAACACAGGGTTCAGGGAAACATGACCAGTTTGGAAACAAATCCAAAGAGGTGAACCATAGTAATTTCAGCAACTCTAGGTTCCCTCCCAAAGGAGATCCTTTATTCCATCAGCAGTACTTACAAGGGATGGGTTGATAAGTACTGCTAGACCAACAATAACACAAACAGTACCTTCAAAAAGTACTGCTAATGTGACTTATCAAGGTACTGCTAGATCTAGAGTACCACAGGCAGTACTTTCACGAAGTACTGATGGAAGTTATTATCCAAGGTTGGATAATAGAAGACCTAGAATCTCAAGTTACTCACCATCATCAAGGTCCATCTATCCTACAATGGACTCCTCATAGACCACAAAGACTCCAAGAAAATGTTAAATCTATCTGGGTAAAGAAAGGAAGTACTGTTGGATCCCAAGCAGTACTTCCACAAACTGTCAAAAAGAGTGCAATGATAAATCCAAAACAAACATGGAAACCAAAAGGGAACTATCTAGATTCTGTGAATAGGGGTAATGGATCTTACACACTCAAGCAATTTGAGTATGTAACTCCATTAGGGGTATCCAAGTCAGTTATGACTTGGGTCCCTAAAAGAGTCTAATGCTTTGAAATTGTTTGTACAGGGCAATCCAGAAGAAGATCTCAAGGACTATGCTATTCATTGACAGTGGGATGTTGGAAGTATGACATGGAGACATGGACAAGTTTTCTGATTTTAAGAGTTCATAGCTAGGTGGTTATGTGGCTTTTGGAAATGACTCTAAAGGTGGAAGAATCTCAGGAAAAGGAACCATTAAGACATCATGCTTAGACTTTGAGAAAGTTAGCTATGTGGAGGAGCTCAAGTTTAATCTCTTATCTGTTTCTCAAATCTGTGATAAGAAGCACAATGTTCTCTTCACAGATAAAGAATGTCTTATCCTATCTCCAAAGTTCAAGTTTGTTGATGAAGATTTGGTAATTCTTAGAGCTTTCTAGACAGAATATGATGTATACAGCTTGGATCTAAAGAATATTATTCCCTCTGGTGGAATCACTTGTTTGGTTGCAAAGGCAACAGAGGATGAAGCTGTCCTATGGCACAGAAGACTGGGGCATGTCAACTTCAAAAATATCAACAAGTTGGTTAAAGGCAATCTGGTTAGGGGTTTACCTTCAAAGACATTCAAGCTTGATCACTCATGTTTGGCATGTAGAAAGGGTAAACAGCACAGGGCATCTTGCAAGAAGATTGAGGAAAGGATGTCATGAGAACTCTCTTTGTTTGCTCCACATGGACTTATTTGGACCTGTTTCAGTAGAGAGTATAAACAAGAAAAAGTACTGCTTGGTGGTCACTGATGACTGCAGCAAATTCAGTTGGGTGTTTTTCTTGGCCTACAAGGATGAAACATATGATATGCTTCATGATTTGATTGTGGGTTTGGAAAACAGGCTAAGACATAAAGTAAAGACCATCAGGTGTGATCATGGAACAGAGTTCAAGAATCAACTTATGAATGAGTTTTGTGCCAAGAAAGGAATCAAGAGAGAATATAGCATTGCCAGGACTCCACAGCAAAATGGTGTTGCAGAAAGAAAGAATAGGACTCTTATTGAAGCTGCTAGAACTATGTTAGCAGACTCCCTTCTACCTATTCAATTTTGGGCTGAAGCAGTCAATACTGCTTGTTATGTGCTTAATAGAGTTTTGGTGACTAAACCTCAAATGAAGACTCCTTATGAAATCTTGATGGGAAGATCTCCTAACATTAGTTTCATGAGACCTTTTGGATGCTCTCTGACTATACTTAATACTCTAGATCATTTGGGTAAGTTTGATGGCAAGTCAGAAGAAGGATATCTGTTGGGATACTCTACTAACAGCAAAGGTTTTAGAGTCTATAACAGGGTCACAAGAAAGGTTCAAGACTGTCTTCATGTAAACTTTCTTGAGAATCAGGAGAATCAAAAGGGAAAAGGTCCTGATTGGATGTTTGATCTTGACCTTTTAACTCCATCCATGAATTACATTCCTGTAAGGGAAGAAAACTATGCTGATTCAAAAGAACAAGGAATATCTTGTGATGATGTTGAAGATTTAGATGACCAGCAATTCATTGTTCATACAGCTCAGCCTATGCATCCGGAGGAACGTACTGCTGCAAAAGAAGTGTCATTGTCCTCTGAAGAACAAGCTTTACATGATGAGCTTGTAAGTTTGATGCATCAAGAATCTCTTGCCAAATCTCATAATGATGATCAAAGGATTGCTTTTGAAGAGGAAAAGAGGAGAATATCTATTGCAAAGGGAAAAGAACATGTTGACAGTACTTTCACTCTAAGTACTGCTAATACACCTCCTCAAAGTACTGGCAATACACCTACAGACTCTGATGATGATACTCCAAAAGATGGTATTTTCTCTACAAACTCTTTTGATGCTGAGGAAGGCGGAGTAGCTGACTACAACAACATGGATCCTACCATTGATGTTCCCTCTACTCCCACACTTAGAATTCATAAGATTCATCCTCAAAGTCAAATTATTGGCAAAAGTACTGCGTTTTTTTAGGGTTCAAACAAGAAGGAAAGTTCAAGGCAGTACTTAAACAACATCAAGCATTGTTGTCTTTCATATACAAGCAAATAGAAACTAACCAATAAAGATCAGCAAAATGCTTGTTTGCTTGTCTTCTTATCTCAAGAGGAACCCAAGATAGTCTCTAAGTCCTTAGCAGATAAAAGTTGGGTTGAAGCGATGCAAGAAGAACTGCTTCAATTTAAGCTACAAGAGGTATGGGTGTTATGTGACACCTACCAGAAGGCATGGAGGGTTGATGGAACTAAATGGGTTTTTAGAAACAAGAGATTGAAAGGGGTACTATTTATCAAGAACAAAGCACGCTGTTGCACTCAAGGGTACACAAGAAGAAGTGTGGATTATGATGAAGTATTTGCACCAGTTGCCAGATTGAAGCAATCAGACTCTTTTTGGCATTTCGCATCTTTCATGGGCTTTACTGGTCTATCAGATGGATGTCATAAAGTTGCATTTTTGTATGAGCAACTCACAAGATGATGTATATGTCAAACAGCCTCCAGGTTTTGAAGATCCTGCTTCATCCAAACAAGGTCTACTGAGTTGTCAAGGACTTTATGGCCTGCATCAAGCCAAGAGATGGTATGAAATGACTCTCCACTTTTCTTTTTGAAAGCTTGGATATAGGAAGAGGGGTATTGATAAACTCTGTTATTAAGAAGGATAGAAGGAGATATCATGTTGGTACAGGTATTATGTTGGTGGGATGATATCATCTTTGGATCCACAAGTCTTCTCTGGTGAAGATTTTGAAGATCTTATGCAAAAGGAATTCAAAATGAGTTCCATGGGTGAACTCACTTTCTTTTTGGGGCTTCAAGTCAAGCAATCTAATGGTGGTATTTTTCTAAGTCAAGACAAATATGTGAAAGACATTCTCAACAAATTTGACTTCAGAACCATCAAGCCAGCATCCACCCCCATTGAAGCTCATAAATCTCTAGGAAAAGATGAAGAAGGTGAAGATGTTGATGTACATCTTTACAGGTCTATGATTGGGTGTCTCATGTACTTAACTGCTTCAAGACCAGACATAATGTTTGCTGTTTGTCTGTGTGCAAGATTTAAGTTCACTCTAAAGGTTTCTCATCTACATTTGCCATGTCAAAGGATCTTCTAGGTATCTCAAACTCAACTAATTTGGGTTTATGGTATCCTAAAGACTCTCCTTTTCATTTGGAAGCTTTTTCGGATAGTGACTATGCCGGGGACAACCATGATAGAAGATCAACGTCAGGAGGATGTCAGTATCTTGGGAGAAGACTAGTCTCTTGGCAATGCAAGAAACAAACAATTGTGGCTATCTCCTCTACAGAAGCAGAATATGTAGCAGCTGCAAGTTGTTGTGCTCAGGTTCTTTGGATGCAAAATCAACTACTTGATTATGGATTTAACTTCATGAACACTGAACATCCTTATATGACTATGAGAGCACCATTTGCATTGTGAAATATCCTGTTTCACTAAAAGACCAAGCATATTCCAGATTCGACATCACTTCATTCGAGATCTGTTATGAGCAAAGGCGCATTAATGGGTCAAGGTTCATTACTGATGACAATGTTAGCAGATTACTCACCAAGGCTTTGACTTGGCAAGATTCACTTTTTGGTGGTAACAATTGGGATGATGAACCATAGAATCTTTGGAGGGGAGGATCACATATATAGTATTGGTGATCACTAATTACTGGTTTGGTTAGATTGGATTTTTTGAAGCACTCTAGCTACTTTTGAGGGGAGGATATGAATAGATTCTTCGGATGTTTGATGATTTGAGAGTAGTTTGCAAGGTTGAAGGGTTGTCGTTGCCATATTGAGTTGGACATTTTTTTAAGTTGAAGTACTGCTAAGCCAATCAAAGTACTGCTTGCTTAGAAAGTACTGTTCAGAAACAAAGTACTGTTCTATACGTGTTCGGGTCAACGGTCAAACGGTCGGTTTTTGCGCCTAAAACGTATTTACACGGTAAACTTCATAGTTCTCCAACCACCTATGATATACTCAACTGAATTGCGTTTTTCACTTTATCTTTTTCTTTCATAACTTTTCAATTACAACCTCCGACGCCACATTTAGTTCCTTCAAATGGCAAAACATGCGCTCTTGTAACAAGCACAACATGATTGCGTGTGTGGCAAAGACGGCGCAGAATGCTGATTTTTATCAAATCATCGACTTTCTCACTGGCTGCTCCATTAATTACTCTTTGTTGGTTGATCCTGATCTTATTGGTCCATGGCTTCAACAATTTTGGGCTACCGCTTCTCTAAAAGTGATCAATGACGTACCTCACATCCGCGCTAAGGTAGCTGGCAAGAAGATTTTGATTTCTGAAGCAACCATTCGAGCTGACCTACTCTTTGATGATGAAAATGGAGTTGAGTGCTTTCCTAAGCAAGTTATTTGGGACTTGCTCAGAGATATTGGCTACGAGGGTAACTTAGCACAACTCACTTTCTCTAAACCTCTTTTTAGCCCACAGTGGAAGTATTTAGTTCATGTCTTACTCCACTGTTTAAGTCCTAAGAGCACTTCATGGGAACAATTCGGTACAAACATTGCCTCTGCTCTTGTAGGTCTAGCCACAAACCAAAAGTTTAATTTTTCTTTGATGATTCTAACTGGGATGCTAGGACATATTTCAAATGGTACACCTTTTCTTATGTATCCTAGGTTCGTTCAATTGTTTTTGAACAAGCAGTTAGAGGGAGTAGACAGACCTCAGGACTTTATACCATCCGTTTCACTTCCTTCTAAGGTTTTTACATTCATGAGGAAGCATAGTACTAAGTTCTCGTGTAGGATTACACCTTTGACTCCATCTATGTTAGAGGTAGTCACAGCATTAGCAGCGGAGGAAGAACCTAGTACTAGTCCTCATTCTAGGGCTGCAAGTTCTGCAAGGGATGCTCAAGGTTCTCCAACTCAAAGTGCTGCTCATTCTCAACGTACTGCTTCAGTACAAGGTACTGCTTCCTTCCATAGTACTGCTAACTCTCAAGGAACTGCTGAAATACAAGGTACTGATGACTTCCAAGGTACGGCTGAACCTCATGATGCTGCTTCTATTCCTAAATCTCCCAATGATTATACTCCCACAGATGCGTCTCAAACATCTGGAGGAGATGAGGGACTTTTAGATGTATATGCTTTAAACAGGGAAGTTAAGAGACTCAAGAGGCAAACCCTTTCTCAAGCCAAACTAATTCGTAAGCTCAAGACCAAACTCAAGCACCTGTCACAGGTGGTAGCTCCATTGGTCAAACATCATGCTTTTTGGGTAGAGAATCAAAACCTTAAGAAGCAAAAGAGACGAAGAAAGAAGCATAAGAAGAAAGTGTCTTCAGTCAAATTGGGGAGGAATAAGGATGAAGGAACTTTGTCTGAAGAGCACTATGTTCAAGAAGAAGATACAGCAGATCCTTTCTTTGAGGATATTGCTGATAAAGATGCTGCTGTTACTCCTGATTTGGAAAGAAAAAGTGATGAGACTGAAGAAGTTAATATTGTGGAAGAAAAAGCTTCTAATGTAAGGAGTGGAGACACAGAAGAATTGGATTTGGAGACAACTCAAAGTACTGCTAGACAAGGTACTATTACTCCAAGGACCCTAAATTTTGAAGATGAAGCAGGTCCTTCAAGCCCACTCCGTCCAATTCAAGTTATGGACTCTGAAGAACATTAAAGCTGCTGAAGTTTGTCTCTATTTCTAGACCAAAGAGGTTTGAAGCATTCCTGGTCCCATACAAACTCAACCTCAACAGCCAACTCAAGGTACTGATCCTAAAGATAAAGGCAAAGGGATACTGGTTGAAGAACCTAAAAAGAAGAAATTAACTCTTCAACAAATCAGAGCCTTGGAAACTACAAATGATGAGGAGGTTGCTAGAAAAATTCAAGCTGAATGGGATGCAGAAGAAGAAAGAAAGAGGTTTGAAGAATTGAAGAAAACAAAGCCAAAGACTACTTTGAGGAAACCTACTTCTCTTGCTCAAGAAAGGAATCAAATGATGAGTTTCTTAAAAGGTCAAGGATACAATTTGCAAAACTTAGTATCCAAGATGAAGGGAATTGTATGGACAAAGTTCAAAGCATCTATTAAAGACTCCTTCAAAGACTTTATTCAATGGATTCAGAGAAAGAAAAGGAGATGTTGAAGGAAAGAGAAGCAAAAAGACTCTTAAGGAAAAGGAAAGCTACAATATCTAAAGAACAGCCATCAAAGAAGCCTAAGTTAAGAACAGAAACAATTGATGAGCTCAGAAATTACCTTAGGGTTGTAGACTTTGAAAAGAGTGTACACGATAAAGAGTCACTAGAAGGAATCTCCATGATTACAGAGCTCCAAGTTATTGATTCACCTGATGGAGAGTATCTTATCATTCACAGAGAGAATAATCATTTTAGGGCTTTTGATACTTTGTGGGAGATTATGATGGGGGCCTTAGATAGACAGGATTTATATCACCTATATCGAGTTGTTGATGACTATTATGAGCACATTCCTCCAACCGGATTAGGTTTGATGCTTCTAGGTGATCTAAACATTATTTGGGAGACGGCTGAATCAAGTGATGATGACTTCTGGAAGGATCAAGAAGAATGGGAAATCATAAGATGGAGGTTTCATGAATCTTCAGGAGTGCATACGCTAGAGATAGAAGATGGCACTATGATTCATATGCTGGCTGAGAGAAGATATCCTCTATCAAGAGAGTTGATGATAAGGATGCTGGAACATGGAATGGAAGTTGAAGACGAAAGTGAGACAGCCATTACTTTTTGATACATTTCGTTATCTTATGGACAACTGCAAATGGTGACAATTCTTAAACAACTGGTATGATTTATCAAAATTTTCTTTTTATATATCTTATTTTGATAAAAAGATTTAACTGTGAACAAGCAGTACTTTGTTCAAAGTACTGCTAGTGTAAAACAAACAGTACCTTGATGAAGGTACTGCTAGTTAAAAAGTTGTTTTTGAAATATTGTGAAGATTTGAGTGTGCAGAAAGATTTAAGGCACAGATATTTGAATATCAAACTGTTTTAAGGGATTGAGTGTTGGTTAACCACCACACAACAAATGGTATTCAATTCACCATGTCTTACAAACATTAAGATATTGGACTTCCCCAGTCCAAATCTAACTGTTTTGGTAAGGAATTCTCAAATCTGTTGATCCGTTGACAATTTCCAAAAATTGTATGGTGATCAATACTCCATGGTTTACATGAATTATTGGCTACTCCAAAGAAACGGCTTTTTCGTAAAGAGAAACTCAAATCGTTGATAGCTTTAAAGTTGCTCAAAACTATATGGTCCTCAATACATTGTTTTATTACGAGAGTTGACTAGTCTGAGCAAACGGCTTCAGGTAAAGACTATCAAATCCGTTTATGTTGTAATGACTTACAAAAAGTCATATAGTAATCAACACACTTTGATTCATTATGAGTGTTGAAGTGATTTTAGATTCATCATGGATTATTAACTTTTGTCTAGGTACCAAAGAACAGATAGCCCAAGAAGTGAATGGCTTACTTGGTAAGGCTCATCAAATCCATTCATGTTGCTGAAAAGACATGTTGCTATAAAGAACAATCTGTTTGAGGCAAAGACAAAGATTTTTGAAGAAATGTGTATGTTCAAGATAAGAGGTTTCAGTTCAAGATACTCAAACAGATTGTGTACAAGATACTGCTCAAAGGATGAAGCTTAAAAAGATTAAAGGCAAGTACTGCTTTCAAGACAAAACAGACTGATGCTGAACAAAGAAGACCAACTATCAAGAAACTTGAAGTCAAGCAAGTAGAATTCAAGTTAGGGGAGGATTGTTGGGAAATACAAGTCAAAAGGTCAAAGTTCTGCCATGAAAAAGTCAAAGTACTGCTAAATGAAAAAGTCAAAGTACTGCCAGTCAAAGATCGAAGTACTGCCGTGGATATAGGAACTATAAAGTTTAAACGGTTGTTTTAGCATTTATCTTGTAACAGTTATTAGTGATAAGTATCAATTAGTGTTTATGATATACAAGGACTGTACATCTACTAGAGGTTATCCTTATGTTTATAAAAGGATCTCTAGGAAGATATTAGAATATATAGAAAAAAACATAGAAAATCACGAGTTAAGATTCATTAGTATTGTATTAGGGATCTGCAATTTAGGCAGATTCAAAAGGTTTATAAAAGAAATCGTTTGAGAAACTATTGTGTGTTCGATCCTACATGTTGCATTCTAAATCTTAAAGGATGACACAAGTAACATCTAAAGCTTAAATGAGTTAAAAATACATTAACTCCCTTTTAAATCATGATCCGTTACAGTCAAACCCTTTTTGTTTACTCCATGATTGAAAAAACATTTTGAAAGAATTATTAGCACATTTCTCCCCTCAAATAATGTCCTATTTTCTATTTAAAGAGTTGTGGACATTGTTTGAGTGATAGAAAATTCTTTTAAAATCTTTTTCTGATGAGAAGCTGAGATGACTGATTTGGTTTTTGAAAGACAACACCTTTTTCACCACGTGTAACACAAATAATTTTTTAGAAGAATCATAGACGAAAAATCATTTGGTTAAAAAGAAGACTTCTCTTCTTGATCAAGAAATAATGCACTGAAGCGTACATTAGATCGAGGTTGCAAGGATATAAAGTAATCCATGCCCGGGAGAACTTAATCACCCGTTGTTAGGAACAGCCGTCTTTTTGGCGACGTGCTTTCCTCATTTTGAAAAGCGGGTTGCAGTCTGAAATAACTACAAGCCATTAAGACATGTTTTGAAAGGTTTAAACTTCCGTTCGAGCTTCATTTAAAGACCCGTGTCATTATTGAATGACATTTCTAGGACCGTAAATGTTATCGATAAACGGAAGACATGTCTTGAAGAAAACTATTTTTGGCATTTTCTATTTTCTTTCTTTAATTTTTTTGGAATTTTTGATGGTTTTATATTTTTGTATTTTTCTTTCTTGGTTTAAAGTATGGACTTTATGTTACATTAGGATAACTTGAAGCCATCCGTTACTCATCTGATTATCCTGAGTACTTTTGAGTGTTCCGGTTCATAAACTTCATGCCAAGCCTTGGGAGAATGAATTCGAATCGTTCTCTGGGCAACGCCTTAGTGAATATATCCGCCAGTTGATACCGCTTGTTCTCATAGTAATACAAATCAACCACTCCTTTTGCCACTTGTTTCTCTGATGAAATGATGTTCGGATGTGATGTGTTTAGTCCTGGAGTGCTGAAACGTTGTTGCAGCTGGAGGGGCTAAGGCACCTCTTGTTGTCACAGTACAGAGGGATGCGATTGTAAGAGAAGCCATAATCTGATAATTGAGACCGCATCCATAGGATTTGGGCACAGCAACCAGACATCGCGATGTATTCAGCCTCTGTAGACGAGATGGACGTGCTAGTTTGCTTCTTTGATGACCAGCTGACTATACTTATCACCAAGGGAAATGAGCACTGCCAGGATGTACTTCTGCGAGTGTCTCTCGACAACCTGCATGATCTGCGTCTGCGTATGCTGTTAGGTGCCATGGCGTGTCTTTTGGATACCATAGGACCCTATTGATGGTTCACTTAGAGGATACCAAAAGACCCGTTTAACGCCTCAAGGTGCTTTTTGTAGGCTTAGGATTGATATATAGCACATTGCACACAGGAAATTACTAGGTCAGGTCTACTGGCTGTGAGGTACATCAGGGACCCAATCATGCTGCGATATTTGGTCTGGTCAACAGGGGTCCCTAAGAGGTCTTCATCCAGTTTTGTTCGCTCCACCATAGGAGTGTCAACAGGGTCACTTTTATGAAGATCAAATTTCTTTAAAATCTCATTTGCATATTTAGATTGATTAATGAAAATTGCCTATAGGATTTTAAAAGATAATTTGAAGCTAAGAAAAATGATATTTGACCCATCATTCGACATTGAATTTAGAAACTCATTTCATTAGAAAAACTGGTCCAATCTTGGGGTCGGTGAGGCAAATATGATATCAATCAACTTATATTGAACATGAAGTGTGTGTTATGCCTTTTTTTCCGATACGAAAAGGTTTGGATCGACGACACCCTTGGAGAATCCTTGTGCCAGAAGAAACTTTGACAATGTGTCATACCATGCCCGGGGAGCGTTTTAACCCGTAAAGTGCTTTCTTCAGACGATAGACATGATGTGGACGTTCTGGGTCAACAAAGCCTTCCGGTTGGTGGACATAGACTTCTTCTTTGAGCTCGCCATTTAAGAATGCAGTTTTCACGTCCATTTGATAAACTGTCATGTTTTTGCTGGCGGCATTGGCAATGAATATCCTGATTGCTTCAAGACGAGCAACCGGGGTGAAGGATTCTTCAAAATCTAGACCTTCTTCTTGACGAAATCCTTTTGCTACAAGACGTGCCTTGTTTTTCAACACATCACCATACTCGTCAAGTTTCACCTTATAAATCCACTGGAGAGATAATCTATGGCTACTGTCTGAGGTGGGTATAAATTCCCATACGTCCAGTCGATCAAATTCATGGATTTCTTCTTGCATGGCTTGAAACCAGCAGTCTTCAGTAGCTGCAGATTTGAAGTTTTTCGGTTCGACTTTGGACAGTACGGAATTGTAGAAGCACCACAAAGCATCCGTAGCAAGCTGTTTCCGAGTAGATACCGGTCGAGAGGGATTCCCAATAATGTTATCAAGAGGATGAGAGTCGGTCCATTTCCAGATATGTTATGTGGTTGAGGGATTGGTTGGTTTTTGGCATCATGATTCCCCAGATGATGAGCTTTGAGGTTGGATCTGGGGCGAACACATTAACTAAATTGGTTCGGGAAATCAGCTACTGCCAAACGGATTAATCTCTGTTATATGCTCACCTGCTACACCATAATGTACCGAAGAGGAATGATGATCCAATGGTGATGATATATGACTTCCCGAAGGTGCGTCGAGATCAATAGAAATAGACACTGATGGACCTGTAGGTATGACCGGGTCTTGTCCAACATTAGGAATATGATCTTGACGAATACCCAGTGGATTAAAATATTCATCAAAACCATAGGTTGGTACTCAACATCTCCACAATTCTATTATGTGTTAGGGGGGTGGGAGGTACATATGGTATAGCAGGAGCGGGATTAGGTACGAGCCTTGAACTTATCGGTCCAGGCATTAACAGATTAGGAGCGGGTCCTGGACTAGATTGTACAGGAGCCATTTGCTCAGTCAGCTCATCGAATTGAACGTGAATAGTTTCCATAATTTTTCGGGTTCGTTTGTTATAGATTCTGTAACCTTTTCTGCTCGGTGGATATCCAATGAAAATTCCAATATCAGCCCGTGATTGTAGTTTTCCAAAATTCTCGCTGTCATTTATAGGGTAACAAAGAGCACCAAAGACCCGGAAAAATGTAAGATCACGCTTCTTATTGTGTACTAGCTCATATGGGGTTTTGTCGTGACGTGTGTGAATAAGGGAACGGTTTTGGGTACAGGCAGTAGCCACAGCTTCAGCCCAAAGAAACATCGGTGCCTTTGAAAAGATTAGCATTGTCTGAGCTGCCTCGACAAGAGTTCGGTTCCGTCTTTCGACAACGTCGTTCTGCTGTGGAGTCCTTGGCACTGTCTTTTGGTGAAAGATTCCAACGCTTTAATTTATAATCATACAAAGATCTTGTTGAAAATTCAGTTTCCATTGTCGGTGCGGATGAATCTGATTGTTTGTTGAGGATGACTTGTATTTGCTTCAGAAACTTAATGACAACCGTTGGTGTTTCATCCTTTGATCTCAAAAACTTGACCCACGTAAACCGAGAGTAATCATCGACGATTACCAAGATGTATTTCTTCCCATTAATCGTTTGCACATGCATCGGTCCACATAAATACATATGAAGGGTGTTTCCAAATTGGTGTTTTCAGTTTTGGGTTTGTGGGTATACTTTTTGCTCTTTCTTAATTGACATGCAGAACAAAGATGATCTTTTTCAAACTTCAATCTAGGTAAGCCTCTGACAAGGTCTTTTCTTGCAAGATCATTGATGGTACCGAGTCAAGTGTTTAGAACGCCGATGCCATAACCATGATTTGTGTTGGAGGCTTTGGATAGCAAGCAAATTGGGGAGGACTTCATCATTTCTTCAACAAAAATAGTGTATAAATTAGAACCACATAAACCTTTAAGTAATTCAACACCATCCGTGTCACGAACATAACAAGAATGCTTTCTGAAGGCAACCTCCAAATCCGAATCACAAAATTGACCGACAGAAAACAAATTATGCCCCAGTTCTTCCAGTAGTAGACCCGGAGATTACACTATACCAACGACTTCATCTCATAACCCATAATAGCACCAACGTGATCAATTCCTGAATCTAACTGTCCCGATAAAACTTTTTACGAAATTCATGAGCCTTGGCGATCCCCGTCATATGTTTTGACACCTGAGTCAAATACCAAAGGACGATTTTGTACGAATTGCAATTGAAAAAGACGAAGTTAAAGAGAGTTTGAAAAATTGGATCTGAATGTTGGTTGGGTTTCCGTTTGGTTAGATCAAGCAATGGCTGACATTCCTTAAGTTAGTGAACTAGTTAAGGGGCATGATCGTATAGGGTGGATTGTTTTCCTGTGGGTCTACATTGATAATCCAACTTGTTAGTGTTTCAGCTCCAGTTGGTTTCCAAATTTGTTTTATTGATTCTGCTTTTAGACTATTCTTACTATATATTTGATATTTAATTATATTATATATATTTTAAGGTGTAGTCAGAGCTGATCAGGGATGCATTCACATATTGCAAATAAGTAACCACACACATATCATGAGTAGCCGAAAATAAGCATTTGTTACATGTTTGGCACACAGAATGAGAATTCGAATTAATTATAATACGCTTAGAGCTATTACTAGAATCAACACGATTCGTGGTTTTAAGACTAGATCTAATTGTCCTAGGATGTTCTTCTACTTTCTTCATGCTGATACTTTTAGCTGGCGGGATCTGATGTTTCTTGAGTATGCTCCTAGGCTGAGATCCACTAGCATCAGTGCAACTGTTTACTCCTGTAGAAGGAGGCACAGGGTCATTAGACTTTTGAGTGTGCATTTGCTCTACATGTTTGTGTGTAGTACTACTTGATGTTGCAATTTGGTCCTCAAAGGTAACTTGCTTTTTCCTAGGGGTGTTAGCATGATTCTTATCTTGTTGATTGAAGACCTTTGGACAAGTGCCAAACACATATTCTAATAGTTCCTGAGAATGCTTAGTGTAACGGCAAGAAAATGCGAGTGATCTATCTAAAGGTCTTTCAACTTTGGCTTATTCTACTATTTCGCAAAGTGTATCTACACTTTCCTTAAGATGCCTGAGATAAACTAGATGAACTTCCCTATTATTCCTATTGCGAGGGGGAATAGGTTCAACATCTAGAGCATACTTTCCTGGTGCAATTACTTTTGGTTTAACCTGAGTTGTAGTGACACATGAGACCGTATTCTGTATTTGGACCTTTAGACTTTCATTTTCATTTTTAAGGGCAGTTGTCTGTTCTGTATGCTTAGCACGCGTAATCTTGATCGAATCATACAATTCCTTGTAGTGCTGCTTAATCTTTGCATTTTCTGCCCTAAAAAGCTCATTTTGTTCTTGAAGACCATTAACCTTTTCAGTTAATTGTGAGATCTGAAAGTCTCGGGCCCTAAAATCAAGTGTTCGGTCTAGTTCACTACGGGTCTCCTTAAGTTGAGATATTTGCACTTTCAGCTTTTGGATGACGTTGTCTTTTCCTTGAAGTGAAGCTTTCATTTGACCGATCATAAAAACGGAGTTAAAATCAGGAGTATCATTAACGGATGAAGACGGTTTATTCTGAAAACTATCTTTAAGGTTTTGATACTTTAACTGTAAGTTTAGGTGATTTACCTCAAGATTGGAAAACCGGTTTAAAAGTTCGTTATAATTATCCTTACGGACATCATCACGTAAATTAGAAAGCTCTGCTTCAAGTTCCAGACAACGGGCTTTGACAACATCATGAGCCTTTTGCATTTCAGTAAATCTAGATACATTAAGCTCAGAATTCGATGCAACATAAAACACTTCTTTAGACAAACTATCAGCGATTATATTATCATGCTCAATAAGAAGGTTTTTCCGTTCAATCTCATCATGTTTCCTATCCACAATACTTTGGTCAAGTTCAGCTTCCAACTCATCAAAGGCATCACTCATTTCTTTAACTTCTTTTGTTAGAGCCTTTTGAATGCCCTCAAAATGTTCTTGAAGAGTTTTGAAAAATGGAATGACCTCCGTGAGGTAACATGTCTTGGTTTGTTCAAAACCCCTTTCCCCTTCAGTGATCCCAGTTGGTGTAATTCTCTTTTTACATGTTTTCTCAAATTCTGAAAAAAGTTGTCTAAGTGTAAAAATGTTAATTTTCACTTGACTTTTGGTTGGAAGCACTCTGGGGACAAGCGTTGCAGGTGTATTTGGAGGATACACAGTCAACGCTTTGATAGGTCTGGTGTTCTGCTCTTTGAGAGCTTCAGCTTTCATCTTAACAATATCTTGAGACCAAAATAATTGTTCCGGGGTCAGTTGTTTCTGTGGTGTGAAGGTCGCTAAAAAATTCTCTTTCGAGTAATTAGGCGGTGTGATATTGACCTTATTATCCACACATTCATTAGCTTTCATTTTATCATGCATTTTCTTCCTAGAAATTTCAGATTGTTCTAGGGTCTCCTCACAGTCACGTACTACGGCCGGTGCATGATTGGGTGTGACAATTACATGACCACTATACAGGGCAGGCTGAACTTGCCTTGCACGATGTAGACATAGGGGGTTCTTGTAGCCAATGGCTACCTTATTCACTTCATCATAATAAGACCTAGGTTTACACATCATGTGAACTGTTTGAATAGACTGGCCTTGTTTGAATAGTTTATCCTCGACCTTATCTTTTAAAGCTTTTAAGTCCAAAAATTCTTCAAGGTATTTATTTTCTTTCTGATTAAAATCCTTTTTCAAAGATGTAACTTCATCTACCATTAACTTGTTATGTTGGATGGTAGATGCAAGTTGCAATTTTACAGAATGAAGTTCCTTTTTCAAATTCTCTTCCTTAATATTACGGTCACAAATAACTATCCTTAGTTGCTCATCAATCTTTTGTTCCCGTTCAGTTAATTCAAACCTGGCCCGTCTTTCATACAGTTCCACTTGTTCCTTATATGTGGCAAGTTCAGCATTTAACAAATTATTAGCTACTGTATTCCGGGGTGTATGAGAGACAGATAGGACATCAGATTTATGCACATCATTATCTATCATCACATATGCATCATTTGGAACCATAGATGCATTATTTTGTACAACCGGCACAACGTTGTCCTTTACATACTGATCATAAGGAGTCATATTACTATCACTCGTATAATCGGCATGTGAGTCAACAACGTGGTTTGGTTGTACATCGTCGTGCATCTCGTGTTCTTCATGATGATCACAAACAACATCTTGATAGTGATCATGGTCATGGAACCATCAATAAGGAACGTCCGAATCATAAGACGGACCAGCTTCATCATAAACTGGATCTGCGATGATAGATTAGCCAAGAATCATAAGTTTGTGCCGTAGAGCTCATCAACAATCAGAATCACAACGCATCACAGTCATCACTTGAACATATTAACCACATTGAGAGCTAATCTTAAAAAAAACCCGGTTTGCTCATCCACAATTTTCTTAACAAAAGCAATTGTCCCCTGTCTACCAGGCTAATGAACAATAAATACTCGTTCATAATCCAATACTACCCCATTCTCTGATCTTGCATCATCAACATCTTGTCTTTTTTGACGAAGTTCCGTATTAATTGTAGACTCTTAGGGTAGAGTGCATTTCCTTGCTATGTTGCCTACCCCCGTTCAGTTGTTAGCACTTAAACCTGCCTAGCTTGACCCGAATTAGCATTCCTACTCTGTTCTATGCACTCCCATAACCAACTGCACCGGCACCCCGTGCATTTATATACCCGTCCATCTGTTCTGTCGACTCCTGAACATTCAGAACAACAACCCTGCCGTCTTTTACGTAGCTTGAATTCCTTGGGTTTGATGAGGTTCTGAGTTGATTTGTTTGTTTTGAGGAAGGAAAGGATTTAGCATGACTGGGTGGTAACACAAGTGTGTATGGTTAGGTCTCGATTATGTTGTCAGTTAGAGAAAGTCCCAAATCCAATTGTGAGGTTGTCAGCCAATATGGTTGATGATATGTGGTTGGTGGATTTGTAGATGACAGAGCATTAATAATGTCGAGGTGAAGCATTTGACATCAAGCAATAGGATCAACTGTCCTGTTGTGGTAAGACGTTCCAACATCATCTTATTCTCGTTGGCATGTGCCTCGTGTTGCTTCAAGTAAGCATATAGTTGATCAAAGTTTGAATCCTTCAAGCCTTTGTTAAGTTTCACAGCTATAACAAATCTACCCCATTCAGGCAGCATGTTATTCATAAACTTTGAGTTCAACTGTATTTTTTAAACATTGTCAGTCTGATGTTTCCGCATTTGTCATTAATGAGCTGGCCAAACCGGACTATAGTAGCGTGAAAGGTTTCGCCTTGTTCTGACAAAAGAGTTTCAAAGTCATCATAACAGATTGTGATTCAATCAAACGGGTCTTTTCCTTTGTTAATTTAGATTCCTTTCAAAAGCATCTTCCCCATTGTTCCCATATGTTCTTTTGCTCATGTAATGATTAATAAGGAATAATATCGTTTTTTTTTTGGTAAACCTTGAAGTATGATGTTTGTTGCCCGAATGTCTGCATTGTACCTATCCCCCTTCTCATTCCTGTGACAATCCGAATAAACTCGAGGTCGTTCAGGACCCATATTAAAGTGAACCTTCCAGTTCCTTCACAACAGATTACTTCGCGTAGTCCACATCTGAAATTGGTCCTTCATCAATTGAATTTAAAATGTTTACCCCATTCTCCTTACTGACATTATAATCGAATACTTGTGCCAAAAAATGACAGCAAAGTCACCCCCCCCACCCCCCTTTTAATAAAAAATCAAGCATAGGTGGGTCGGTATCGTATACGTGGCACATTGGATGTCCTCTGAAAGATTAGCCATAGTGGATTAACCTTGTTATAGATAAGTTGAATCGATCAATGATTAGTGATTGTATGTTAAAAGTGATGATTGTTTTGTTTGATTAGGTGATAAGTTAGTTTGATTGTGATTTGGTTTGGTTGAATTAATGTTAACTTAATGTTGATAATGAAACTTAGGCAAAAAGCAGTGAAGTTTTGTCAAAACGCAATGAAGAATCTGAGTCAAAACGCAATGAAGAATCTTGAGATTTGATCAAAACGCAACCAATATGAGTCAAAACGCAGTGAATAATTGTCAAAACGCAATGAAGAATCTTGAGATTTGATCAAAACGCAACCAATTAAAAAATTGGGCAGAGTCTCCCCTAGTCAAAACGCAACGAAAGTCTTCAAAACGCAACCTGTAGTCAAAACGCAATCACCAAAACGCAACCTCAAGGTCAAAACGCAACGACCAAAACGCAACCTCTAATAAGACAAAACGCAGTACAATAGTACTATACAAAACGACAAAACGCAATTACTTCTTCACCAAATCGCAACAAAATGTCCTCAGAAGTCAAAACGCAACGACGAAAATACAAAATTTTTTCCACCTAAAAAAATCACCCTTTTGAAACGTTTTCACTTGGATTCTTTTGCAAACTTGGTCCTTAGAAGTTAGAACAACTATAAAAACTCTAACTTTAAACATCACAAGCATGGAGAATCAAAGAGTGTCAAGAATAAGACCCATAAATCCTTCAAAAAACCAATACTTTGTGATCTAAACTAACCAAGGAAACGCACTACACAATCAGCTAATCATCCCTTGACTCTGATACCAATTGTAGTATATTGGATATATCATAACACAACAGAATATTGGTTTGCAAATTATCTAGAGAGAGGAAAAGTGAAGTATTATCTAGTAAAGAAAAAACCAAATGAAAGCATTGTGATAAAATGAACATCCATACCCCTTCCCAAGGCTAGGAAGGGGTTTATATAAATGAGTGTTTATGCCCCAATGGGCTTGAGTATGGGCTTACAAGTAGGCTAAAGGCCCTGCCCAATACTATTAGTCATACGCTTACAATTAGACAACGAGCTATGCTATTCTAGATTATACACGGGGTGACCGAGTCTTTTCATAATCCTAACAGTTCCTCATCATCATATGAGGAAGAAGTAAACATTCCTGAACCCGGATTGTCATAAATGTCCTTTAAAATAGGAATTCCAGTAGCAAACTCATTAGCAAAGGCGGAAGGATGAGGATATCTCAAAGAGGAAGCACCAGCAGAAAGTATGTCAGGAGAAGTACTAGTAGCAGATGGTGCACTATCAGGAGTTATTGGTGTGCCAGGAGTAAGTAGTGTACCAGGAGTAACTGGTGTACTACCAGGAGTAACTAGTGTACTACCAGGAGTAACTGCGTTAGTGCTGGGAGTTTGAAAAGACTTTGTAGCACTGAATACCAAATCTTCTTCAGCTTGAGCAAACTCTAATCCAAGTCTCTCTGCTTCTGCATTAGCTTCATGTTCCTGCCTCTCAAGACTCGCAAGCTCTTCCTTTTCAGCTTGAGTGCCTTCAACAACTAGTGAAGAATGAGATTTGACACTAGATGAATCTTGAGGTGCCATTTGACTAGGTGAGCTTGTTGCATTGGAAGGATAAGAGGGGAGAATGATAACATCTTGATCATCATCAGTATCTGAATCATTTGTGTCTTGAGAACCTGCATTGTTAGTAGTTGCATTGGAAGAACCTGCAAAAGGGTTAGTTGATCTAACACGACTATAATCCATTGAGTCTGTTAGATAATCAAGATCAAAGTACCAAGCAGGACCTGTTTGAGCAACATTAGGTTTATTCTCAAGAAATTTAACATTCATAGTCTCTTCCACCCTCTTAGAAGCCAAATTGTATACTCTATAGGCCTTACCCTGAGTAGAGTATCCAACTAAAAAACCTTCATCTGATTTCCCATCAAATTTTCCCAGCTGGGGGGGGGGGGGGGGGGGGGGGGGGGGGGGGGGGGGGGGGGGGGGTTCCAAATGGAATTGAGTAATAGTGACATGACACCCAAAAAGGTTTGTAAATTAACTGATAGTTGTAACAATACCAGTTACAGTTCATATGGAGTCTTGTTATGAGGTTGGTCACCAAAACCCTGTTTAAAACATAACAAGCAGTAGCAACTGCTTTAGTCCAAAACATGGTAGGAAGAGAAGAATCTGCTAGCATAGTCCTAGCAGCCTCAATGAGGGTTCTATTCTTCCTCTCTGCAACTCCATTTTGTTGTGGAGTTCGGGCATTACTATAATCCCTCTTAATACCCTTTGACCCACATAATTCAATTAAATCCCTATTCTTGAACTCTGTCCCATTACCACACCTAATAACTTTAACTTTCTTGTTTAATTGGTTTTTAACTAGTTTGATAAATTCCTTAAGAATACCAACCGTTTCATTCACATCCTTTTAGCTAGAAAGAACACCCAACCTAAACCTGCTAAATCTTTCTGTAATGACAAGGCAATAAAATTTATGGTAAATACTCCTTACAGATGTGGGTCCAAATAAATCCATGTGAAGCATCTGTAAAGGCTCACTATAAGAACTCACAGCAGACTTGACCTTATAGGAGACCTTGTGTTGCTTGCCTTTGTTGCACGCCACACAAGTATGGTCATTCTGAAAAAGTTTGGGGGTAACTCTCTAACCAAATTACCCTTAACCAATTTGTTCATATTTTTAAAATTAACATGACCAAGTATCCTATGCCATTGAGTAGATTCATCCAATGAGGCTTTAGCAAGCAAACAAGCCAAATCTCCTTGAGGAGCAAGATCCTCTAAATTGAAACTGTATAGATTGTGCTTTCTTGGGACTTTAAGTAGTACTTGAGTTTCATCAGGTAACTTGAAGTCTTTAGTCAGCACAAGGCATTCAGTCTTAGTAAAGAGAACCATGTTCTTCTTATCACAAATTTGTGATACTGAAAAGAGATTAAAATGCTGTAGTTCTTTCACAAAAAGCACATTTTCAAAATCTAGCTTTGCAATTCTAATAGTACCTTTACCAGTAATCTTTCCTTCTCCTCCACCAAAGGTCACATTTCCACCTTCGAATTTTGAAAGTTCTCCAACCTGTGCCTGTTTCCAGTCATGCTTCTAGAACAACCACTATCAACAATTCCTAAATCCTCAGTCAACTTATGTGGGTTGCCCTGCATGAGATACAATGAGAAAGGTTAGTTTCTCACAGGGACCCAAACCATTTCTGGCTTGGGTCTGCCTAGTGGATCTTTTGATTTAAGCCTATTGTTATTATTGGATCCACTATTGTTCTTGGTATTCTTTTTCCAACATACCTAGAGGATGACCAAGAATAACCTGTTGAGGTCTTAACAACAGTTTTCACTTTATCCCCACCAAAGTTTGAAAAAGATGTTTTTGGTGGTGATGCTCTATGTAAAGGCCTTTTACTAGGTGAGGCAGACTGAGTATTAGGTCTATTGGATTTGAACACACTTGGAAAAGGTCGTACAGTATTATTGGTTCTACCAGAAGTAACTGGGATTGGGTAGTTTGGTCTACCAGCAGGAACTGCTTTACCAGTAGGAACTAGAGTAGGCAAATTTCGTCTACCAGTAGTAACTGGTTTAGACAAAAAAATTCTACCAGTAGGAACTGGTGGAGACAATTATTAGGTCAGAGTGGAACAAAGGCGAACTAACCAGACTGAAGTAAGACTGCACGAGGAACAATTTTATTTGATGGATCCACTCGTTGAGTATTTTTCCCAAATTGTCATTTTATCCCATTTCCTATTAAAGTTACCCATCCCATTGGTCTGTTCATTCTGTTTGGCCATTGCTTGTTCTTAGGCCATTCTCTTTTCATGGAAGTCACAGTCTTTTATAAGATGAGACAAACTTCCACACGCAAAGCAAGCTTTCTTTGGAAAAGCATATCCCTCACCCACCTGTTTGCCCCATGATGTCTTCTTGAATCATGTTTGTTACTCGATCCCTTTAGTGTTGATAAACTTACAGACTTATTGCAGCATGACTAGGTTTCTCATTTGACTTAAACCATAAGTACAACATTTCATTATCACAATCAACTTCTTCAAAATAGGGGCATCAGTCCAGACGTTAGGACAAACAGCAGTTGGGTCCACCAGACTCAACAACAGTCTAGCTCAGATGCATAAAAAAATATTCAAGGGTTGAACACTAAATTATATTCACATGAATCAAAATTGTTGTTTTTAGATTCATTAGACTCATCCACATTAGACTCACAGGTTTTAACATTTTCAGAATAAGTTTCACTGATGTTTGTTTGTTTTTGTCCAAATGAAACATGATTTCATCAATCTCAACATGTACAGAGTTGGCATGTAGTTCCTTGTCAACAGGAAGGTGAAAACCATACATATCACCCTCTTTGGTAAAAACCAACTATACAAATGTTTTTCCAAGACCAATCTTCAGGTCTAGAGTCAAAAATGCTTGGTTCATTGTCAATATATAATTCATTTTCATAAGAACCATAACCTAGACCTACCTTGTCTTTGACACTTATTGAGCTATCTATCAGTTTAATAAGATTTTTAGAAGACTGTATCCAGTTAGCAGTGTTAGCAAGCTCATTATCTAATTTAGCTTGTAAAGCTTGTTTTTCTTGTGCTGCATTAGCAACAAGTTTTTCATGATATGCTAGCAAATTAGACTTGTCTTCTAAATCAAATTTTAGAATCCTGATCTTCTCTTCATAAGCAAGCTGATTCTTTTGGTGACACCTTATTTGAGCTTCTAGTGTTTTAACACCACTTTTATATGCATTTAATTCTACACTAGAGTTACTAATTTCTTCTCTTTGTTCATTATATAGTTTTTTAAGCTCATTATATTTGTATTCACACTCAAAAGAACAAGTTTGTACCTCTTTGTCTTTAGTGAAACCCATCAAGGCGTATTCTGAAGTTGCTTTTCTTTCGAAATCTGGATCACTTTCCATACCAGCTATCATCCCATAAATCTTCAAAGCACCCTCATCAGCATGAGTATCCTCATGATCTTGCCAATTGATAAAAGTATCAACTGAAATCAAAGCTTGAGAATCCACACAACATGTTTTACCAAAACTCATGTCATTTACATAGCAGTCATAAGCACATATCATTGTCCCAAAACAAAACCACATTTTGCACAATTCAGAAAATAGTTCAAAACACATTTGAGTATCATTCTCCCCTAACGAAAAAGAGTTAAAATCTGGGGCTACGAGAACTCACCTCGACAGATGATAATAACCGTATAGATAATCTCTACAACGCACAACGGTACCCGGCCACGACCTAACATTAATTTCACCTTATTAATATATTGTACGAATTTGTTTTATTGTACAAGCGTTTATCCTTACTCATCACAAAGCCCATTTTCTCATTACATAACCCATTTTCACATTATATAACTCATTTTATCATTACAAAATGTTTTGGTATCATGGTTGTGTGGTAACTACGTAAAACAACTCGGTGCACTTGGGCTAAGTGCGACATCAACACAAAATACTCAATACACACCCAAAAACGAAACAATTATCCAAAAATCCAGAGAAATCCGACTAGAAATGAGTGTGAATTCAAAGATAAAAAATAAATGAATTAACATTTCCGTAATCGATACGATATATATATATATATATATATATATATATATATATATATATATATATATATATATATAGTGTGGTTTTCTTTGCAGAACCAATATTTTGTACAGAACCTACAGAACCATCTAATAACCAATCAAAATTTAGTAAATTATTTTCTATTTATTTTATTCATGGTTTAATTGAAAGGATATTTAGGGTATTTTACATTAAATTCATAATCACACTTAATTAGATAATTGCCCGTATCTAAATTATAGGATATGACAGTTACATTCTTAATTTCAAACATTCGTATCTTCATCACAAAATCAGACAACCTGCATAATTATCCAAACCCTAATTACAACGTTATTTTATCTTCGTAGTGCACAAGAATATGGTTTTCATTCACGAACATCAGGATCACGTTATGGGAGGATGCTGAGATGGTTTTCCGGAACATAAGGGTAGACTCTTCAATGGGTCGGGATCAAGATATTGGAGAGTCTTCAATGGTTCGGGATGAACCAGACGATAACCAAATCGTGTTAATACCTGAACATTTACAACATACTGGTAAGTTATTGTTATTTATTGATGTTTAAAATTATGAAACATGGTAACTCATTAACGATATATTAGCACTTTATATATTTATCAGAATCTGTAACCATTCCCTATTGTTTTAGTGTTTTATGTTAATGACATATTAGTCCTATATATGTTTATCAGAAGGTGAATCATGGTATGAACGATGTATTCGTCATTTATATGTTTATATTAGAATGTTAACCATGGTAACTCATTGAACGCTACATATAACTCATTGAACGATATATTAGTCCTTCATTGAACGATATATTAATCCTTTATATGTTTATTAGAATGTGAAACATGGTATGAACCTGTAAGTGTAGATAGAACATATACAACAACATTTTTTTGTTAATTTATTGTTTTATGATTTTATGTGTCTTAGGGTTTTATTTTTTTAGGTTTTGTTAGTAGCTTTAGTAGTGTTGTTGTTAGTGTTTTATTTTATGTGTTATAATTCTTACATGTTTCAAACCTGTATCAAACATTATCACGTTAATGTATACATGTAGTAAAGTTGGTCAGTAAATATTCTTGTACAACAGCAAAAACCACAATTATTTTCACGTACATGTAGTAACATAGTTGAGAACTTTTTTTTTGAATTAACAGGAACAACATTATTAACATTTAACATATATATTTATTGCCATTTATTTTATGTAGATGATTCTGATGAGTTTCAGCCTACTCCAAATGGTACACCATATTGGGTCCCAGATGTTCCCGAAGATGAAAAACCCAAGAAAGGTTTGTTATTTGACAGCTATAATGAAGCATACGAAGCATATCTGGTATAATTTCTCCTAAAAGTGGTGGAGTTTGTATAATTGTTGATTTGGTACTAAAAGGCCTGGTTTAACATTCGTATAGGCGGTTTCAAGCGTAAAAACGACCAAAAAACACACGCTTATTTTGAATGCAACCGAGCAGGTAAACCACGAAGGTCAAAAGAAGTGAATACTCTGAGTGAAGTTGTTGTAGAAGGTGGTGAAAATTCTACTAGCAAAAAAAAGAAAACGCCATAGTAAGTCTCAGGCCATAAATTGTCCTGCTAAGCTTCGTTTAAAAAAAATAATGGGACAGAATCTTATGAGGTGCTTGATTTCGTGGAAAACCACAATCATCCACTAATGAACTTGAACAACATGGACCTATCAAGGGCTCGACGTCAATTGCATTTTGATGATTATATATTTATTCATCGTGCATCAATGTCCAATTTAGGTCCTACTAGAGCTCATAGATTAAAAGCAGCTCTTGTTGGTTGGTACGATAAAGTACGTGGAACATCCACGGATTATTGTAATTTTAGAGCGATGGTTGTTACATCAATCATTGAGATTAGAGATGCGCAAGAGTTGGTTGAGATAAAATGTGGGCAGCAGAAATTACAAGACCCAGAATTCTGTTTCGAATACACAACTCTTCCTTCAAAGATTTGTCAACTTTTTTGGGCCGACGTAACCATGAAATGCAACTATGTTGCGTTTGGTGATGTGGTTTCATTTGATGCTACTTTCCACACCAACAAGTAATATATTCATTCCGACATTCATATCATTTATAAACTCTTCATACATGTTTTAATAACATAGAATTATTTTTTGTTCAGGTATGGATACAAATTTGTGCCATTTACTGGCATTGATCACAATCAGAGGTGTGTCACATTTAGTGTTGCGTTAATATCGGATGAAACCACTGAATCATTTTCTTGGATGTTGGAGGCGTTTTTAAAAACGTATAAGAAGCATCCACCTTTTGTCGTAACAGACCAAGACGGTGCTCTTAGGAATGTTGTTCTTAAGGTGTTTCCAGATTCACACCATCGGTTATGTATATGGCATATCACAGAGAAACTACCCAGTAAGGTAATTTAATTATATTTATTTTCTTTCGTAAACTCACCTTTTTTACCTATGAACGTTTGCCTTTTCCTATTATAAATATCCTAATATATTACAAGTTAGCAGTTTAATGTATTAGAAGTTTAATGTATTATTTGTGCATATATGTTCCACTACAAGTTTGATCTATTATTCGTTCAATGTATTATTCGTGCATATATGTATTACAAGTTTCCTATGTTACAAGTTTAATGAACTATTCGTGCATATATGTTCCACTAAAAGTTTGGTGTATTATTCGTTCAATGTATTATTCATGCATATATATATTACAAGTTTCCTATGTTACAAGCTTAATGAAATATCCGTGCATATTTGTTCAATTACAATTTATTCGTGTTGCATATTTTCCCAAGTATTAGGCAATCTTGCTGCTGATACAAACTTTAGGAAAGACTTCCATAAATTGGTATGGAATGTGTATATTGTGTCACACCCCGCCAAGGCGGAAACGCGAGGCGTAACATCATGGGATATCATCACAAACATAAAATCAAAACGTACAACAATGAGATGATCACGCTCACTATCCATAATCCACAGTAATGAGACGGTCACGCTCACTACTAACAATCCACTGCAATGAGACGGTCACGCTCACTACTAACAATCCATCAATGCCTTGAGACGGTCACGCTCAAGCACAACAATCCATATCATATTAGCAAGTAGCACATAACATACAATATTCACGAGTATACTCAACATCATTTAAATCACATTATCACAGTAACTAAAACATTTCAAAACCTCTTTGCATCATTTTCACCCCAAAAAAACATAAGAAAAAGGGGCTATGAAACTCACCTGATGCCTTAGCAAATCTCAAATCCTTTGCACAAAACTATTCAACAAAACAAACACGTGTTACACGCTACTAAGCCAAAAGCTTAAGCATATGTAACAATCATATGATGGATGTATAAGGTGTTTATTTACCCTCATGGGTCACCCCGACACCATGCCCAACATTTACCAATTCATTTACATACTTTTTCAATGTTCAACAATTTACCCGAAAATGCAGAAGTTTAGTGTCACTTTACCATTTTCTAAACCACACCTACTGACCTTTATAAATTTTACCAAAAATCACCGGTTCAATATCATGAGTTTACTATCTCCATAATTTTTCCACTAATTTATTTCCCCTCTTAAGTGCCCAAAATAAAATCAAACTTTTAACTACTTAGTTTTGGATCTGAACGAACACTAAAAAGTTTGGACCTAAAAACCATACTTAGACTCCAAATTAGAGATCTCTTTTGGGGGATTTTTAATAGACACATAGAACTAAACTCCTGTAGGTTAGATAATCCTAATTCAAATTTTAAGTGGGGGTTTTACACCTCGAAATCTAACCTAAATCTGACCCGAATTTACTGCTTTGACAATATTTCTTGTAACCAACATTTGAATGACTTCCTGACCTTAAAAACTTTCGAGGCAGGATGTTCTGGAAACTAGACTCTCTGAGCTACATCATAGACACCGGAAACTTAACAAAATCTATTACCATCATCGAGATAACAGCCGAACAACACAGACCTAAATTCTGTCCTAATCTAAATCATGTTCTAACACGATCTAAACCCTAACACTCGCATCAAACTAACCCTAATCAAACCCTAATCATCATGACATAATTATAACTCATTAATTACATATTTAACGAAACCCTAATTATCCACCATATTAATTATTACATGATTAAAGATTAGTAATTAACAAAAGATTAATTAAAATATACCTAAACCTCGAATTCTCTTCACAAGAACAAACCCTAAAAAAATTTCTTCTTTTTCTTCTTGGAGGATCGGCCGAATACTTCAAAGGGGGGGAGGAATTTCGTTTTTAGGGTTCTTTTATCATATATATATTGTAAATAATTTCCTAATTAGAGTTTTAATAGGATTGGGCCTCTATTTTCCTTTTTTCCTTTTCTTTCTTTTTTCTCCTTTTTGGCCGAACTAAACACATACATTTATATTTTTTTATTATTATTATTAATTATATCATTATTTACATTACTTTAATTTTCTACAAAAACCTATGTCAATTTGGTAAACCTTTTTACATAAACGCAATTTACTAACTTTCTAAAAATAACTTTTCATTTCACCAACTCACTTTCTATTTTTAGAAAGTCCACTAAAAACCCTTATATTTAACCAAACTCATTTCCTTCTCATAGGTCATACTTCCTATATCAATTCAACGCTTAGACATCCACATATTAACCGCGCAACACTCTCACAAATACCACTCATTTCCATTATCACTGTACGTGAATAAAAATGGAAATTCTCAACATAAACTTCATACTTGATCACAAATGAGATGAACACGCATCTCAAGTTGATCACTAACACACAAATATAGCCACATAAAGCACAAAATAAGTACACACACAAATACTTAGCCATTTCCTATGATATGACCAACCTGCTCAAATCACGAGTGTCACATTATCCCTTCCTTTAGGAAATCTCGTCCCGTGATTTAACTAGCCGATTCATCAGCACGATTAACAAACAACTGAGGATACTTAGACATCATATAACCTTCGCGCTCCCAAGTAAACTCAGGTCTACGCTTAGAATTCCAATGAACTTTCACAAGTGATATCCTACTATGTTTTAAACTCTTAACTTCACGGTCCATAATCTCTACAGGTTCCTCAATAAAACGAAGAGTTTTGTCAACCTTAATCTCGTCCAATGGCACATGCAAACTAGCATCCGCCAAACACCTCTTTAGGTTTGACACATGAAACGTGTCATGTACTCCACTCAATTCTTTAGGCAATCTCAACTGATAAGCTACAGGACAGATTCTTTCAAGAATTTTCAAATGTCCCTAACATATCTCAGTGATCACTTACCTTCTTTCCAAAACAAACAACGTGCTTCCCCGAACATCACTTTACAATACACGAACTCTCGCCTCAAACTCTAACGGCTTACGCCCATAATCAACATAGCTCTTTTGACGGTCTCTCGCTGCTTTAGGATTTTTCCTTTACCAACACTACCTTATCTGTCATTTCTGGTACTAACTCAAGTCCAGTCAAACTACTCTCCCAATATCTGCCCATAGAACAGGCGACCTACATCTCCTTCCAACAAAGGCTTCCAACGAGCACACCGAATGCTCAATTGAGATCTACCACCAAATGAAAACAACATGCCCACATTATAACTTTCCAAATCTGAATCATGCTACCACTTTGTCTATATCCGCGTGCAGAGCTAAGCAGTACTCAAATCCAATCGCATCTCTAACACTTTCTGCAGCGTCTACCAAAAGCACGGGGTAAATCGTCCATCTCAATCTGAGTTAATCGTCACTAGAATTTCATTCTGCTATTAATCATCATCAATATAAAATCCCTGTCAACTTTCACATCTTGAAATTTTCTTGTATAGCTTAGAAATTGAAGCTAACTGGTCAGTCTATCGACCATCTCACCCAGAATCACATCATAACACACTACTTTGACCTTGGAAATTTAGTAATAAAATCCATGTGATTCTATCTCAATTTTTAACCTCAAGGTATTTCCACCCCCCCCCTTCCCCCCAGCTGATGTAGCAAGCCGAAAAGTCTTTGACATTGCAAAGCCTTCACCATCTTATACAAGTCTGGAATTTTGCTAACATAGATAGCTATATCCTGCACGATTCATGGCCACCAATATATGACTCCAAGTGTTATAGTATGTCTTATCCGCTCCCTGATGTACCAACTACCTGGATGCATGGCCATGCAACCATCCATTTCACTTTCCTACCAATGGGAACCGAAATATATCCATGAAATACAAACTCTCGTCTTCTTTCCTTTCCATCTATTGATCTAACCATGTAGCCTTTCTGCGAGTGCGTTCTCTTGCTTGAACGCCTCACTTTGGGCTGCCAGTATCATTCCTCTTACTCCATACTGAATGGTCATAGTCCAATCGCTCTAACACGAGATCGGCTCCCTGAGGTTTCACTCGTTCCTGTCCCTGCTTAACGCATCTGTCACCACATTTGCCTTACCAGGATGGTAGCGAATTTCATACTCATACTCACTATACAATTTAATCCATAAAGTACTAACCATCATTTGCCCTCTTTTCCATTTGTTGGTCCAGGTCACGCAGCATTTCCTGCTGGCGCTTCTTCTGAACCTTGGATGACCTCATTTGAAGTAGCCAATATCTTGTCCTTAACACTTGACTGGATAGTCATGGACATTGCTCTTACTCGTCTTAGTTTCACTCTTCATTTCTACTCAACGCATCAACCACTGCATTCGATTTATCAAAGCGTCACAAAAATCATTCTTCAAAGTCTAGAAAGCCTCTTTTCGTTCTGCGCCCCACTCATACTTCTGATTCCTCTCAGTTAGGGAAGTAATGGGTTTAACAATCTTAGAAAAGTTTGCGATGAAACGTAGGTAGGTAACCTGCCAATCCTAAGAATAATCATATCTCGGATGGTGTCGTAGGTACTTCCCAATTCTTCACTGCTTCACTCTTAGTAAACTTAGCATACAACTTCTCCTTCCTCAGTAATTCCCAGACACTAACCTCAAATGTAACTCCATGCTTCTCTCTTGTATCTCACGTAAAATGACTAGTCGTTATGAAACCCTTGTCTTGCAACTCTTAAAGTTGTTCAGACAATTCTTGCATTTCCAGGGTGCAGGACGATATGGAGAACTTCGCAACCTAACTACCTCCCTGAACCAAATCTATGCCGGAAACCAACACTTCGTTGTGTAATTAATTTGCGGTGGTCATTGACAAGTCTTCTGGAAACACATCAATAAAATCTCGTACGACGGAAGCATCATTCAATTTCAGTTCATCCACCTTTATGTTCATTAGGGTTTTCACGACTCCTTGAGTACGTTCATCATGAACCCGACGTATCTCATCACCTTCCAAGGGTATCCTAACCACCTTCTCATGACATACCATCACAAACTTCCTCTTGGACAACTAGTCCATTCCCACAATCACATCACAGCTTCTACGATTCAACGATATCAACGAACTTCAAGGGTTACAACAATCAAATAGGATAACAAATGAATATCGAGTCAAAGACTAGAATGCATACAGGGGATTCCACATATGCAAGTAGACGTGGATCAAATGACATAAGAATCCTTTGAAAGAAAGGATACGTATATACACCGAGTGAAAACGCAACGAAAGAAAACCAACAAGCGTACCACGACAAATGAACACATAATAAAAATCAATACTAAAGACGGAAATTCTTATACCAATTATCGACTTTACTCGAAAGACCAAATTAAATAATGTTTTTATAAAAATCGATTTAAATTAAGAAAGTCACTTTAAGTATAAAAATCGTTTTAAATAATAAATAAAATTGTCTTAAATGTTATCTTTGAAAAATTTATTCTGGTTGTCATAAAAATCTAGAGGTGGTTATCTAATGGTGTATCGTACCTTACTACTATGAATCACTTTAAACTTTCTTTTTTATAATAAAATAAAATCTATTCACAAAGATCATTTTATACACAGTTTTCTCCAAACACCAACACAATACTTCCAAAGGGTTTTTATGATTAGACATCAATTATAAAATATGTTACTCAAACAAAGGACACCATAATACCAAAAGGGATCGTAAAACACCGTACAGACTCTAACAAAAGAGATCGTAAAACCACCATACTAACTCTACACATTTCTAATTTTTTTGAAAAACGAAAGAAATATCAGGAACCATATATCTCAAAATAAAATCAAACCAAACTCGTACAAGAAAATCATGCAAGATGATACGCACAAACTAAAAGCATCGACCAAACTAACACTTCGCCTACGGGTTGCGTAAACTAAGGGTTATACAATCCAAGGGAGTAATAATCTACACTAATATGTAGGAACATTTAGTTTTTTTTTAATTTATTGCTTAAAAGAAACGTTTGATACTCATACGAGTAATCAAGCAACGAAAGAACTAACAAAACGCGCATATTATCGAAGAGCAGATTACGATCTACCAATATACATCTGAGACGTCGATAGGAAAAAAAAAATCAGGTATCCTTACTAACAAAGTACGATGAAGGGATGCTAAGCTTAGACTTAGGAAATCCGAAACAAACAAACCGAGCAAACAGAGAAACCTCTATAATAGCAATTCTAGGTATCACTTCAAATACTAGATAGAAAGGAAACTTACTATCTATACAACTCATTTTAACATATCCTCCAATTAGGGTAAGAGAATAATTCTCTACCCATACCATCATCCTTATCATGAATACCCATATCAAAAACAAAACATATTACACTACAACCTTACAACCAAACACATATAAATGAAATCATGGTCACAAGTCTACGTGTGTGATGCCTTTATAATTATGTTGGCCACCATAATTATAAGTGCCTCCTTTCACACGTGTACTTACTTCCAAGACTACCCATATCAATCATAATTCACATTAAGCACATATACCATATTGCACTTATTAAACCACTCTAACTTAACATAAGGATTGCTACAACACAAATAAATACTTACCTATCTGTTTATCAATAAAAAATTGAAACGACATAAAGGAACGAAAATCTCGCAATAACTCCCAAAATACGAAATATCTAAAAGAAATAATCAATAACAACATGACGAGGTAAAGGACGGGATAAACTTATGTTGGGCCTTGCTTGGGTTTGACTTTGCCTCCACAAGAATCACCCGACTCCGCGGGTCTAGCCCTACTACACGCATCCGACAAATGATCAACTATCCTATCTCATCGGTTCCCATAGAGACTCCTCTCGTTAACGCTTAAGGACAGTTGGAAAATGTGTTCCCCAATGGAGACTTCTTACGTGTGGGGGGAAAAACTTAGCTAAAATTTCTAAGAAATAATATATATCTTATCAAATATGGGTAGGCAAAATAACTAAAATGACCACTTAGCAAAATACGAGATATAGACGGGAAGCATAGCAGTTATAGCATCAAACACTTAAGCCCTAAATGCATCTACATGAAGGACCCCTAGGTTATAATCTAGGCTCAACCACCTACTTCTCTATAACCAAAGGCTCTGATAAACCAATCTATCAACCCGCCTAGGCGGAAACTCGAGGAGTATACATCATAGATATACATCACAACCACAAATGGTGTCAACTATAGAGAGAACTAAATGAATATAGATAACCAATAAAGAATAAATGTTGCCATAAACAATATTCTAACACAAGATAAAGGAGTCTTGCATTACGATGCAAAGTAATATCACAAGGAAAACATATTCTAACAGTCAAAACATACAATGAAACATAAAATACAAAAATTCAAGGCTCCATAAAATAAATATCTCTAGGAGAATGACTCCGAATGCACGCCTATTGTCTTACTAGCACAATCTTCATTACAGTCAACATCCCCAACTTGAATTACGAAAATGATGCTTAAAACGTCTAATAAAGTTGGTGAGGTCATTAGGTTTAAGGCACATAATGTTATCTTTAAAACTAATTTTTGCGTTAATAAAACTCCAATGTAGGCAGAACAATTTAATCTAGCACTTTCCTACAAGGTATTCACGCATACTTCATAAACAATCACAACAGTCATGGGTAATCCATTACCTACGATAGAACTCATATATTTCGAGTTATTATTTCAACCCTCTTTGTTAGATTTGGTATAGTAGATCCACTACCCTCTAACCGGATTCACACATATTTGGAGTCTATTTTTCAACCCTCCAATTAGATTTATAATGAGTTATAACACTACTCTCTAACCGGAATTACACTGATATGAGGATTGGGGTATCCTCCCGCTCTCAAGAATCACACATCTTTAGCCACATTCACATTAATAACCACATAAACATTCATGCCTCACATAAAACCACATAATCATAGCAATTAAAACCTTTTAAATCCACAAGCATCATTTCCATCCCAATTTTAAAACAATGTAAAAAAAGGTTCTATGAAACTCACCTGATGCTTTGCAGCTTCCACAAACACTAGCACAAATCTAATCAATCAAAACAAACACGTGTTACAAGCTTACTAGCCAATAAGACTTAAGCACATGTAACATTCATTGATGGATGTCTAAGGTATTTAATTACCTCATGGGTCACCCTGACCCATGCCCGTCATTAACTCCAATTAGTTTTACACATTATTTCAAAAGTCTTACAATTTACCCAAATCGCGAATTTTGACCTCACTGGTCATTTCTAAAACCATACCTACTGAGCTTTATAAATTTTAAACCCCCCCCAAAACTCACAGGTTAAGTACCATGAGTCTACTAACTCCATGATTTTTCCATTAATTTATTTCCCTTCTTAAATGTCTCAAATAAAATCAAACTTTTAACTACTCAGTTTCGGAAATTGATCGCACACTAAAGAGTTTGGACCTAAAAACCATACTTAGACTCCAAATAAGAAGCTATACTTTGGGGGATTTTTAATAGACATGTAGAACTAAACTCCTGTAGATTGGCTAATCCTAATTCAAATTTTAAGTGGGGGGATTTACACCTTGTATTCTGACCTAAATCTGACTCGTATTTACCGCTTTGACAACTTTTCTTGCAACCAACGTTTGAATGACTTCCCGACCTTAAAAACTTGCGAGGCTGGATGTTCTGGAAACTAGACTCTCTGAGCTACATCATAGACACTGGAAACTTGACAAAAGCTATTACCATATCGAGATAACAGCCGAAACAAACACAGACACTAAAATTCTGACTTATCTAAATCATGTTCTATCGCAATCTTAAACCCTAACACTCGCATCAAAAACTAACCCTAATCAATACCCCTAATCATTATGAGGCTTGTGTTATGATTGTGTATGCTTTTGATGTTACACCATATTTGTAATACTTCTACCCTTTTGGGTCGGGGCGTTACATTACAAGTTGTAAAAGAATCCCTTTTTAGTGTTACTACATCCGTCCCAAAATAATTGTCCACTTTTGACTTTTTAAGTCTTTCTTTTTCAACTTTGACCTTAAATATTTTTGTTTGTGTTATATAATAATTGTTGTAAAATATATGAATGGATTAGGTTTTAGATGTATATTTCATTGTTACACTTTTCATCAAGTATTATATAACTCAAACAAATATATTTATGGTCAAAGTTGAAAAAGAAAAACTTCAAAAGTCAAAAGTGGACAATCATTTTGGGACGGAGGTTGTATTAATTATATCATTATTTACATTACTTTAATTTTCTACAAAAACCTATGTCAATTTGGTAAACCTTTTTACATAAACGCAATTTACTAACTTTCTATAAATAACTTTTTATTTCACCAACTCACTTTCTATTTTTAGAAAGTCCACTAAAAACCCTTATATTTAACCAAACTCATTTCCTTCTCATAGGTCATACTTCCTATATCAATTCAACGCTTAGACATCTACATATTAACCGCGCAACACTCTCACAAATACCACTCATTTCCATTATCACAGTACGTGAATAAAAATGGAAATTCTCAACATAAACTTCATACTTGATCACAAATGAGATGAACACGCATCTCAAGTTGATCACTAACACACAAATATAGCCACATAAAGCACAAAATAAGTACACACACAAATACTTAGCCATTTCCTATGATATGACCAACCTGCTCAAATCACGGGTGTCACATATTGGTCCTGATGTCTTTGAACAACGATGGAATGATATGATATCTCGGTATAATTTGCATGACAACAAATGGTTGTCTGATATTTATGCAATTAGAGAAAGATGGGTCCCTGGTTTTTTTAAAGATGTGCCTATGTGTGGCTTGATGAAAACAACTTCTTGATCAGAGAGTTCCAATGCGTTTTTCGAGATATATTCACATGAAGGTAACACACTTGTATAATTCATGTTGTGTTTTGAATCTGCAATGGAGAAACAAAGATACACACAACATGTATTAGACAATGCTTCAAATGGGTCCACTCCGACCATGCTCACTGAATTGCCATTTGAAAAGAATGCATGCGACGTGTATACACCTTCCATATTTAGAGAAGTACAACATGAAATACACAAAAGTTTATACGCATGTACACATATTAGATATGATTCTGAAGGTACTGTTGAGACTTGCATCATACAACAAATGGACAAGAGATCTAATCCAGTTATACGTGCTACGGTATGCTTTTTTATCATATTTTATCCTTTTGCAATAATAAGCTATATATGTTTTTACTTCATAGTAAGTTTATATGATGCATTACAGGTTGTGTTGAATAAAATGGATGGTAGTGTTACTTGTTCGTGTGGTCATTATAACCGGCATGGGTTTTTGTGTCGTCATGTATTTTGTGTCTTTCGTATTTATGGAATTCACAAAATACCTGATGTATACTTAAACCGTCGTTGGACAAAGAATGTTCTGCCTTCCCATTTGCTTGACAAGAGACATAGATACGGTCCTTGCATTGAAGAAACAAATACGTTAGCATCTCAGGTTCATCAAACTATAGAAGAATGTATTGGCCTTTTCAGGAATGACACTGACAAGTTATCTGAGCTTCTTTCAACTGTACAAGACTTGAAGAAAAAGTTTGCAAATGAGATGCAAACACCACATGTTGAGCTAAATAAGGATGCTTTATATTCTGATTTGTTGGATGTTAGTGTCCCTGATAAAGTTGTTATTAAGACACCTAAATCAATATTTAGAAGTAAAGGCACCAGGAGAATTAAAAGTGCGGCTGAAAAAGGTAAAGCTAAAACAGTAGCAAGAACTAATAGGAAAGTTCCTTTCAAACGGCGTACATGCAGCGCTTGTGGTGGAAAGGGTCATAACAAGGCTACATGTGAAGGGTGCAGCGCTTGTGGTGAACCAGGTCATCACAAGGGTATATGTAAGAAGTTTCCGAACCAGGATAAAGGTGGGCGTAGTGGAAAAAATGTAGTCGTTGATGATGAAGATGAAGGTGATACCGATGACCAGTTTGATGATGAAGCTTTAGGTGCTACCGAAGATGAAGTTGATGAGGATGATGAAATCGATGAAGAATATGAAAGCGACGAAGTATAATAATGTTTATAGTAACTCGTCACAATTAGTTTATATCTTGATATTATAGACTTATTTAATTTTGAGTAACTTGTTACGAGTACTTTATTTATCTTAATTGTAGAATTCTTTCATTTTATAATAATTGTTTACATTACATTATTTTACTATATCATAAGTTCAAATACCAGTAACCTTTTGTTGTAATGTTTAGATTGTTGTGAATTAATGTTGTTTTGTAAACTTATATTAAAGACTTCTTATTAACGAAAGATATTGAATCATACATTTGAAACACTTCTTATATACATATATGTGAACTTTCTAAAAAAACAAGAGTTTAA
>BQNB010013227.1:27907-76303 GCA_026074375.1 Tanacetum coccineum | reverse complement strand
CACCATTTTCATCCTTGATTAGAGGCTTTTGAGTTTCCATTGGTGTGCTCGCTGTCTTGACTTCTGTAAACCCAAATTTATTTAAAATTTCAGCAACATATTTATCTTGATTAATAAATATGCCATCCTTCTTCTGCTTTACTTGTAATCCCAAGAAGAATGTAAGTTCTCCCATAGAACTCATCTGAAATTTCTCATGCATCAACTTCTCAAATGTGATGCATAGCTCCTTCTTTGTTAAACCAAAGATGATGTCATCCACATAAACTTGGACCAGCAAAATATCACCTTTGTGCTTTTTAATAAATAAGGTCTTGTCGATTTTCCCTCTTTGAAACCCATTGTCTAACAGATATGTTGACAAGGTTTCATACTAAGCTTTAAGAGCTTAATGTAGTCTATACATTGCTTTTTCAACCTTGTATACTCTATCAGGAAAGTTTAGATCTTCAAATCCTAGTGGTTGACATACATACACCTCTTCTTCAATATTCCCATAGAGAAAAGCACTTTTTACATCCATTTGATACGCCACAAAATCTTTAAATGAAGCATAAGCTAAAAATAGCCTAATTGCTTCAATTCTTGCAACAGGGGAAAAGACTTCATCATAGTCAATCCCTTCTTCTTGTGTGTATCCTTAAGCAACTAATCTTGCTTTATTTCTTATCATAATTCCCCTTTATATCCTTTTATTCCTGAAACCCTATTAAGCCTATATTGCCCTTTTTCCATTTGGTAAATCTACTAAAATTCTAAACTTCTTTGTAACTTGAATTGTAGAAGATCTTCTCATAGCCTTCTATCTTGCCTTGGATCCTTCAATCATATTTACCTTTTTAAGGGTATTCCTAGGTGATAAAACACAAGCAAACAAAAGTTATTGAAGACTTATGGTTTGTTCTTTGTTGAACATACTAACTACCCTTGTTCCTCTAAATTTTCTATGACATCTTTCCTTTTGGGTGTATGCTAATTGCAAATCTCCAATCACTTAAATATAGAGGGATGATCTTTATGAATTTGTAGTTGAATAGGACTGACTTGGATTGTTGTATCCTAATTGTTTCATTTCAGCCCACAGCAGCACCATCATCTTCATCATCACTCTTGAAATTAAATATCTATCATCTTCCAAAGCCATGCATATTTGGATCAAATGGAAGTTCAATGCTTGTTTTTCTACTAACAACATTAACCTCAATTGTGCCAGCAACATTAACAGTTGAACTAACAGTATTAACATTACTAGCAGTAGTAACATTGTTAGTGTTGTTAACATTATCTTCCTTCTCTTGATCTTTACATACACTATCTTTTCTTGGATCTTCATCAACCTTCTTTCCATCATCACTTGAAGGTTTTGATCCATCATCATGAGAACTATTTGGATCTTAGGAATATTGTGGATCAGCAGTCCATAATGGTAGCAAAATGTAATCTTTGATAGGTTCTATCTCCTTTCTAGCTTGACCTGAATTATCACTTGCTTTTATACCTGTAAAACCATTAGACTGTGTACCTAAAACAATTGGCTCATAATTCATTATTCTTGTTAGTGCATCAATATCAAATAGCCAATCTGGTCCACTACCTACAACATTAGGTGTACTCTCACTAAACCTGATATGCAAGTTTTCTTTCACTATTCTTGTTCTACTATTGAATACTCTAAAAGCATTACTATTCAAAGAGTATCGAACAAAGAAACCTTCATCAACCTTACCATTAAATTTGCCTAAGTGATCTATGGTATTAAGAAAGGTAACAGGACACCCAAATGGTCTCATAAAACTTAAGTTTGGTGTTCTACAATGTAAAGCACACATGGGGTCTGTTATGAGGCTTAACTACTTAACACTCCTATTTTGCACATAGCAACAGTATTAACTCTTCGCCAAAAAAGTAGTTCAACTAAAATCAGCTAGCATAGACCTGAGCAGCCTTAATTAGTGTCTTATTCCTCCTCTCAGCAACTCCATTTTGTTGAGGAGTTCTAGCTACACTAAATTGTCTCAAAATACCATTCATATCACAAAACTGATTCATTTCTCTATTTTTGAATTCATTCATTATCCACATCTAAATCACCTTAACCTTCTAAATCTACTAATTTTCTATCCCAGTTATAAAGACTTAAGAATCCACTAGTCTCATCCATAGTCGCTAGAAATAAACCCGAATATGTAAACCTACTGTAAATACTACTGTGAACAACTAGCAATACATTATTCTTCCTTAAGGCTTTGTTAAAAATGTTGGAACAAACATGGTCCAATGCAACTAATTGAAAGGAAGATTGATGATTTTCTCTGTTTTGACTTACAAGAAGCTCTGTGCTAACATTCCTTTTGACAAGCAACACAGTTTGATCATTTCAAAAAGTTTTAAAGGCAAATCTCTTTAAGATTTTCCCTTAACCAATTTATTCATGTTTTAAAATTAATGACCTAGCCTTCCTTATTCCAAAGATTAGATTTATCAATTGACTTTTGTGAAAAAGGCTTAAACCACCTTTAGGAACATGTTCTTTAAATCACACACTATACCTATAGTTCTTTCTAGGAACACTCTTAAGTAAACTTGACTAATTCATCATCAATTAACCTTTATGTTGGAGGATAAAACAATACATTCAGTGTTAATAAAAAAGATCCCATTCTTCTATCCCACATTTGTGAGACACTAAAGAGATTAAACTTTAACTCTCTTACAAAATACACATTTTTAAAATCTAGATTACCAGTTTTAAGGGTACATTTTCTTGTGATTTTCCCTCCTTTAGGGTTCCCTCTAAAAGCAACATATCCTCCATCTATCTCTTCATAGTCTATAAGATAGGACATGTTCCCTGTCATGTGCCTTGAGCATCCACTATCAATCACACCTAGATCCTATAAATCCATTTGTGGATTTCCCTCTGAGTCAAGACTCTGACAGATGAGAATAGCCATAGTGCATAATTCGGACCCTTCCTCTCCTGATTACTCCAATAATAATCTACCAAGACCATCACATGACACCAAAGCTGTGGAAGTAGATGTTTCCACAGGCACACTCCTTCTTGAGCTTTCCTTGTTCTTGTTGTCTTGATTTCTTGGAGCTTTACAGTCCCTAGCAAAATGTCCCCTCTTGTGGCAGTTGTAACACTCCACTTTAGACTTATCAAAACCAATAGTCTCATTACCATTAACAGTAAGTTTCCTTCTTGTATGTTGATCCCACTTTAATAGATCGAATTCCTTATGCTTGTTTAAGGTTTAGTTATATTAGATAAATGTACACAACTATATAAAAGTTTGTTTGAAAGTATTAAGATTAAATAGAATCTAATCCTTCAATATTAAGAAGAATTTTCAGTGAAGCAGTAATTCAAAACAAATAAGCTCCAATATTATTAATGATAACAATCCGAAACTCTGAAGTATTAGGGTTACATAAGACCTTGAAGCTAGAAAAATTGATTTTTTGGTTATGGTACAGGTATGGTGGAAACAATCTCTAAGCCCTATGACCTCACTTTTATACACCAAGGAGTCCTACTCGCTTACAATACTTTCCTAAGTAATATAAAATCTTTTCTAATACATAACTAATACATATCAAGTAACAGTACTACGAAACATTACAAACTTACACTAGCAAGTACTAACTTAACACTAGCAGTACTAAACTACTTAGAATATTTTTCTTTAGGCAGTAGTAATTCTTCACCACATTAACTTCAAGGCAGTCTTTGACTACATAGTAACTTCACTAGCAGCATTAACTTTTGTACGAGAAGTACTAATATTCACTAGTAGTACTAACTGTGTACTAGTAGTAGTAAACACTTAGCATATTTTCTTTGAAGTCTCTTAGCAGTACTAACTCCAGCTGAGCAGCATTAACATAAACATGAGCAACAGTAATTCTAACAGTATCAAGAAGACTTTTAATCCCAACAATCCTTCCCTAAACTTGATATTTTTCTTCAAAATCATCAAGTTATTTCATTTAAAGCTTCATCAATACTAGGAGGATGCTTCTAAACACTTCTTTACTTCTTAAGCTGTTTCATGATCAATTTACACATCTAATAAGCCATTTCACTTTCATAATCAATTTGAAGCTTCTTGTCCAACATTATTGAAAGTGTATGTAGTGTAAGAGGATACTTCTTCTCTACTAACATGTAAATCTACATAAGAACTTTCATCATCAAGGAATGTACTCCCAATGATCATACAGCTTCCATTCTAACACTTTGTATCCGTTTTGCAGCTTCTATACTTCATCTTCTACATGTGGTTCAAATATTATTTTTATATCATTCCATAACAGATAATTCATGCTTTCCACTGGTCTTGTTGATCCATATCTAGCTTTTACCAACTTGTACAAGTCTTTCAAATTTTCCCTGTTAAAACTTTTAAGCATGTGACTAAAGACCATGTACATTTGAGACTTTCCATCAGCTCTTATTATTTGAAAATACTTTTTTCTTTCCTTTTTTGTGGATCTTCCAATCAACAATCCTTGGAGCCTTAACAACCAAAGGAATAGAATCAATTGCTACTTCTTCTTCATCTGGAATAATTTCCATTAGCTTTTTAAGCTCTACTATTTCTTTGTCATATTCCACCTTTTGCTTCTTTGAACTCTCTTGTATCAGCGCTTCTCATGCTCTCTTTTCTTTGCCTTCCACCAACTCTGTTCTAAAGTCTTTAAATGTGTTTACCCTTTTGAATGCTCTGTCAAACATCTCTTGAATAGAATCAAAATCTTTCAACTTCAAATCATTGAGCTTGTATCCTTCCATGTTCTTTAGGTAAGTACACATTATCTTTTTCTGTTGAGCTTTTGTTGGTGGTTTATTTCTTTTCTCTTCTCCTCTTTTAGCTGTAAAATGCTTTCTTCTTTTCTCTAAGATTTGTTGAAATAATGTAACCTTTTCTGCATCTGACAACTCTTCTTGTTCTTGTGCTTGCAATCTTTTAGCCAGTTGATAATCAGCATCAATCTTTGCATGTATATCATCCCATGTTTCAATCAAGGCAATATTGGCTTCTTTTTCTTTTTCAGCTTTCTCTCTTGCAAGTCTTTCTTCTTCATCAAATTCAGCTTGTAACTTTAAAGCAACTTCTTCATCAAAACTGATTTGATCTTTTTTCTTTATAGGCTTCACAGGTTCTTCTATCATTATTCCTTTACCCTTGTCCTGTGATTGTTGTGAAGAAATTATTGTTGTTGTAAATTTACCTAGCTATTGAAAAACAATCCTTTTTACCTTGGGTTTTGAAGTTTTTAATGCTTTATGTGCTTAAGCTAAAGTAATTTCTTTAATAGTTAATGTAACAGTTATTGCAGCAGTACTAACTTGAGCAACATCAACTATTTCTTCAACAACATTTGCATTTTCCCCTGCAACAAACACCTCCTCACCATTTAAAACATTCACATCAAACATCTCATTATCATCATCATCTTGAATATTAACTAGGGTAATGTCTTCATCTGCATTAATCCTCTCCTGTTTGGATGCATCCTCACCCAAATATTCTTCATCACCAAAGGATTCTACCCTAGCAGTTAATACAACTTTGTATAGTCTCTTCAGCTTATGAGTTCTTGAACTTCTTTTCTTTTCAAGCTTCTTGACCCTCCTTTTCAAACTGGCAATCTCATTAGCTTGAGTGGTCTTTGTCTTCTCCAAATCAAGAACCTTGTTTTGTAAAGTGGTACATAGTGCCATTAATTCATCAAGTTTAAGTCTATCTGTTGATCCCAATCCTTGATCGATTCATTAGCTTTTCTAAGGTTAAATTACCTTGGATAAATCCAAAATAACTTGTTGTAGAAACTTTGTTTGTATACTAAAGTGTATGCGGAATCTACACCTTAATATCTAGAAGTATAATGAATAAAACAGTAATTGTGAATAAACAAAGATATAACCAAACGCTCCAATATTATTAGATCAATAATACGAGTACTCTTCACTAGTACTAGGGTTTACAACCTTGAAGCCTTTTAATCGACTTCACAACTATGAAAACTTGTATTTCAACTAATGCCCTAGAGCCTCCTTTTATAGACTAAGGAGTCCTAGTCGGCTTACAATATATACTAAAGATAAACATAAACTTATAGAATATTTTGATACAACTATCTATAATTTATCTTACTAAACTTCATCTCTAAAGTAATCCGTTCTCTGGCAATCCTTATCTTCTGGCATCTCTGACTTCCTTTAGCAGTATTAATCTTCTCTGGCAGTACAAACTAACACTGGCAGTACTAAATTTGTGCTAGCGGTACTAACTCAGTTAATACTGTTAGTTATAATCTCAGTAGTACTAACATCTTGTGAAGATTTATTCCAAAAAATCCTCCCTTAAACTTGTGATTTTCCCTCAAATCTCAAGTTTCTTCTGAATTAAATCTTCTAGCTTATTCTGCTAAGGATGCTTCCAAACGTACTATCTTCATTGATTAAGTTGAGAACCGTGATCCAACCTTAAAACTCATATGCCATTTTATGACTATTATATTTTACATGAAAGTTTCCATCGAAGCATTCTTGTAAGTGTATCTTGTGGAATTGGATACTTTTTCTCAACTAGCATATGAATGCTTACTTCTCCTAGCATGAATGAGTGAACTCCACATGAATCATAGAGTTTCTATTCTATCAACTCTTGACTGTTATGATCTTTCCAAACTGCATTATCACTATCTGGTTCAAACATAATCTTCATGTCACCCCAGAGCATTAGATCATCAAAACCTGGTCTTGTAGATGTATACTTCTCATTAAACAGCACAATCAAATCTTCTCTATCAAAATCATTCAGCATCTGACTAAAGAATATATAAGTCTTGTAACTTCCATCTGCCTTGTGTATCTCATAATATCCCACATCTTCTCTGCAATACGATTTTCAACCAACTATTGGGGATTTAACAGCCAATGGAGTCACATTAATTACTTCTTCAGAATCAGAAATAACTTCTACATACTCCATAAGTTTTTCTGGATCATCCTGCTTCTTTTGTCTTTTGTCCTTGTCATCTCTAGCTTTTGAAGCCTTTCTTTTCAATCTTACTTCAGCTTTCCTAGAGCTTTCTTTCACAACTTGTTCAGGTATAACATCTTCTTTCTGAACTGTCTCTTTTTCAACTTGTTTTGAAGACTCTTCATCCTTTTTTTTCTTCTTTAGTAGATTTATTTTGAATAAAACCTGATCTCTTCATAACCTCTTTTTCAATCTCAGAATCCTTAGGTACAAAGGCTTGATTTTGATCCCATACTCTTTCAAATATAGGTCTAATATCTTAATATTTCATTCCTTTGAAATGACTCAGCTTGTATCCTCCCTATGTCTTTCAAATTATCATACACATGTGCTTCCCTAACTTCACTACAAAAAATCCATATTCTGAAGTGTAATGATATCAAAACACAGCAGGATCACTCTCCAATCAATATCCATGAGCTTGACTTGATTTATGATGCAAACCTCTTCTCTTCATTCTAGCTGCTTTGCAATTCCAAAGCTTTTTCCAAAATCATACTTCTCTTATGTTCTTGTCATGCAGTACTCTTGCTAATTCTTCAACATGTAGCTTTCTGAGCTAATTCTTAATCAGTGTCCTATTTGTATCATCTCGTCTTTCTTGAATTTCTTTGGAGGACTTAGTGTAACACCCCCAAAATGTGATACGCATCGTAATACACCGATTGGGGTGCTACTTTTCATAATACATGCACACGAGCCCAGTAAACGTTCAGAGATACGTTGGTAAAAACACAATTTCTCATTTATTAAAAGATCAGAGTTTACATTGAGTCCACTTATGTATTACAATAAATTTATTTTCTAAAAGTCACATCACGACTTGATTTTAAAACATTGAATTTAGTTTATGACATTATTTCACCGAGGCACCATCCTTGACATCCGTGTTCCGTTCCATCCAAGCCATCAACAGCAAATAACCTGAGATACATGCTTAAAAACGTCAACAAAACGTTGAGTGAATTCATAGAGTTTATAATCGACACATAGAACGCATAATTTGGGTTCCACAAAACATCAATAACGTTGCTTTGTAAGTAAGCAAGTTATAACTTTTATGATTTCCAACTAAAGAGCCCATGTACTGAAACTTAACACATTAATCCCGTAGGACGAAATCATGTTCGGGAAGTATGCCACTTTCCCTAATACTAATAACAAAATGTCCGTTACGAGGTGCTCACCACTGATTCAAACCCCGGACAGGGTTGTCAAACCCAATAGATCTATCGGGACTAACAATCCCCACTGGAATTTATAGTCACAGCTTGACTTGATTTAGATGCAACCTCTTCTCTTTCATCCAGCTGCTTTTGCAATTCCAAAGCTTTTTCAAAATCATACTTCTCATGTTCTTGTCTTGTTGTACTCTTTGCTAATTCTTCAGCATGTAGCTTCTGAGCTAATTCTTCATCATGTCCTATCTGTATCATCTCTCTCTTCTTGATTTTCTTTGGAGGCTCAGTGTAACACCCCCAAAATGCGATACGCAACGCAATACAACGATTGGGGTGCTACTTCATAATACACGCACACGAGTCCTAGTAAATGTTCAAAGTTACGTTTGTAAAACACAATTTCCATTTATTAAAAGATTAGAGGTACATTGGTCCCACTTATTATTACAGAAATTTATTTTCTAAAAGTCACATCACGACTTGATTTTAAAACATTGAATTTAGTTTATGACATTATTTCACCGAGGCACCATCCTTGACATCCGCGTTCCGTTCCATCCAAGCCATCAACAGCAAATAACCTGAGATACATGCTTAAAAACGTCAACAAAACATTGAGTGAATTCATAGAGTTTATAATCGACACATAGAACGCATAATTTGGGTTCCACAAAACATCAATAACGTTGCTTTGTGAGTAAGCAAGTTATAACTTTTATGATTTCCAACTAAAGAGCCCATGTACCGAAACTTAACACATTCATCCCGTAGGACGAAATCATGTCCGGGAAGTATGCCACTTTCCCTAATACTAATAACAAAATGTCCGTTATGGGGTGCTCACCACTGATTCAAACCCCAGACAGGGTTGTCAAACCCAATAGATCTATTTAATGCATTAGTGTTCACCAACAAAAGGCATATACTCAGTAGTGAAGGAATCATATTCAAGTATCAAAAACGGTTTGCGTTCAATTTCACAAAACAAGCAATATATTCCTCTCGCGGAGTTAAAAACATTGAAAACTTTAAAAGCGAGGCTATGAACTCACCTCGATCAATAGCCGGTGATCAAATAATGAAATCTAGTATGAAGAATCCACGAACACGATCACGACCTATAATTAGAGTCGCTCGATATGAAACCTAAAATACGATCGACGATGCGTACATCGACTCATAAAATCATGTATATATATATTATATATATATATAATATATATAGTATATATATATATATATAATATATATAGAATATATATATATAATATATATATATATATAATATATATATATATTATATATATATTGATACGTATTCATACATTTATGAGATACCCGCTTGCCGCCTAGATCTTAAAACCCCCACACTATTAATTATAATTATTCCTCACGTAACCCTAGTCCGAAAACTTCCCATTTTTAGGAAACATTCTATTTTTAGAAAAGATTACTATTTTCAACAAATATTCCATTTTTAGTAGGTTTAACACTTAATCATATTTATAAAATTAATTTATTCATCTTATCATACTCCGACATTCATTCCGGTTATTAATTAATCCGTAACGAGGTTACTTCGTGATTACAAAAAGTTACCATATTAAACTGTATGTTTTTATCCGACTAAGGGTCGTAAAACACTTCTTGATCTCTAAATATTTTATCGATATTATTTTACTATCACTTAAACTCTTTCGACATATATTCGTCAAGTTATTCTTACGTTTGACTTTTACGTTTGACTTTTACATATATATATATAATTAAATCTGACCCGCTCTAAACGACCCGCTAAATCACATTTTCACAATTCGGACAAAGAAGAGATTTTATGTAAAACGATATTCCGGAAAACTTTTTAGTTTTAGCCGAGACCCAGAACTCGACGGAAAATGACCAAAATGCCCTTGCGAGAATCTGCTGGCACTTTGACTATTTTAAATAAAAGTCAGACTTTGACCATGGGTTTTGACCCGTTATTACTAAATTTTAAGATCGGCAAGACTCGAGAAACAGTATAACATCGTTCCGAGCAACTTTCGTGTTTTCGCACACGGAAGCCGAACGGACTTGAAAATGCCCAATCGAGCTTTTTAAAATCTGACAAAGCGGCCATTTATACAAGTTTTCCCCGATTCCATCACAATGCCTGTAAACAAAATCAATCAAACAAACGAAATAATCAAAATAGAAGTAAAAGGATGCTCACAAAGGCTTAATGAGCTAGAGAGAAAATAGATCGGACTCGACGTGTTCTTCGTTCCTCTTTTTTCTGTGACTTCGACACCAAACCCAAGCCAAATCCGAACCAAATATATCCCAAATATAACCAAATCAACAATACCACTTCCTTGTGGTCTTCTTTTTGGTTCAAACCTACAACTTCTTTGTTTTAACAAAGCCCAATCTTATTCAAAACCTTGTTGCATGTGTGTTTTTTGTTTCATGGATGATGGTTTTAATACCTCCTAAACTCTTTTTAGTTGCTAGAAAATCAACAACACCAAAGGTGTGTTTGTTTGGGTATTCGGCCGAACCAAGGAGGGAAAAGGGGAAAGAAAAACAACTCAAGCTTGGTTTCTCTTGATTTAGATCATCATGTGGAGGATATTTGAGTATATTAGCAAGATCAAAACACAAAAATGGTGGGAGTGTGTGTGCTTGGGTGCTCGGCCGAACAAAGAAGATAAAGGGGATGAGAGATTCTCTTGAATCCTTTAATTTACTTGTATGTGTATAAGATGACTAATAGTTTATCCAAGACATGGGGCAACCAAGTAATGATTATATGGGGACTCAAAAAAAATCAAATGGAGTATGTATGGGGTGAACTAGGCGTCGGCCTAGGCTATTGCATCCATACATATATTTTTTTTCCTTTTATTACTTGTAAATATCTTGTGTCAATGTTTTAATTAAAATGTATCTTGTACATATTTTAAATAAACGCGAGTCGTGGCCAAAGACAAGGAACGAAGACGAAAATGTTCAAAATTAATAATTTATCGTCAAGAAAATAATAACGGGGCGCGTCGTAGATTTTTACGATACTCAAAACGATTAACGCACGCGCGGTCAAACGTTGACTCGCAAAACGTAAAAGATAAATATTTTAAATTTCCGTTCGTATTAAAATAAAAAAATAATTATTTATGACAAATAAAATTTTAAATGTCGACGTTCACTTACGAAAACCCGTAAAATAATAATAATACTGTCGGACTACACATGTAACGCGATCGGTCATAACGCGTCCGTGAAAACGCGGTTGTTTCCCTTCCACCCACCTTAAAAAGGGTGCCGTCCTCGGTGCTCGTCCTTTCATACTCGCCATATCGGCCATTCGCGGCATGATGGCTTCTCGCCATCGCGCGGGTTCGTGCGTTCTTAATTAAACAAATGATACGTCTTCCATTCGCCTTGACCATTCCGGATGGAAAGTCAGTCAAAACAAATTGTTAGGAATTTTGTATAACAGACTTAATTCTGTTAGTATTATAGTTAGTTCTGCCAGTATCATAGTTAGTACTGGTAGAAGGTTTATCATAGTTAGTACTGATAGTGTTAAAAAGCTAATTAAGTACATTGAGTCGAGGTATATGATACTAACCGAGAAAATAAGAATTCTATAATAATCATGAATTAATCAGAATGGTCAATATTTATATAATCGACCGATACAAATGAATAGTAATACGCTAAAAGATAGACATAAGGGATCGAATTTAAACTAAGTATTATATATAAAATATACAATACAACAATGATAATCAGAAGAGTAAGTAAAGATCAGGTAATTCGTGCGCGGATATCAGATCAGCGATAAAGGATTCTATATTTTGAAAATGAAAGAAAAGAAACCTTTAAACTTTGTGGTTATAGACTAGGTTTTGAAAATGACCCAGCTCCCTATAACCTGGTTCTTGATACCAATCGGTAACATCCCCAAATTTTGGTATGCAGTGGAATGGTAACAATGGGGTGCTACGTCAAAGCACAACAATCAAGATATAGGAAACGACCTTAAATGGACATTTTAAGATAAGATTTCATTCGATGCCATAGCAAAATATCAGAGTTCATACATTAGGTCCCATATGTTTTAAAAGTCATAAACATTTCCACATACGTTTTTAATTAAACAAAAGCTTCATACTACCAAAAGGTGACTTAAGTTTTTATAGATAAAAGTTGCATTGAATTTAAATAAACACATAATCCATCTTCATTGATATCCATCACGGCTCCCATCTAAGCTTATACCTTAGGACATGAAATTAAACATGCTAAAAGTCAACACAATGGTTGAGTGAATTCATAGGTTTGTCTGTAAAAGTGTGGATCGCAAGATTTAAGTAATGGTAGACTATGAAACAAATTCAGTAGTCCAAAACATGTATTATTGCGCTAAGCTCATGACCCCGAAGCCTTAACTGTCTGTCTGCCCCAAATAGGTAGGGTGTCTGCCAAAACAGCCTACAGTTCTCTAAATGTTAAATGCACCATGATCAACTTGTGACCATAAATTCCGGTGGGGATTGTTAGTCCCGATAGATCTATCCACAACACTAGCGCTCACTATAATAGCAATTGACGGTTCATGATATTAGGGACTTAGATGGCACTGTGGTAACTTAGGCAATAATAATCAGGCAATAATCTGGATAGCATACAGTTTAAAACACTTGTGTCCGTAGTAAAACAAGCATGTAATTTCACCCCGTAGAGTTTATAAAACAAGTAGATAGAAATGGGGCTATGAACTCACCTCGAGTGAATGGTAATCAACAAGTATTCACAATAGAAAATGCGTCACGCTTACGATCGAATGCAACCTAATCCAATATAGGTCGTATAAGTACTAAACACTTTGATTATTTATAGGTCGTATAGCTCATCATACTATCGTTCGGGCTATCATAATTAAGAGGTCATGTAGTGACGTATGAGGAGCTAGGACACTTTAAATCGTAAATCCAACAACTCGTCGATACGCCACCCCGAAGAGGCCTCATTATGAAACTCCCTAGTAATATAGTACTTTGATTAACTAATACCACATATAATTCTATATAGCTACATCACCATCTAATCGTTTTAGTGAAATCATATTTATAAAGTAAAAACGTTTATAAGTATACTTTAGTAAAACTGGCGTAACTTTCTCGTTTTAAGTCTGTTTCTTTCGTTTCTTACGTCCACGCCTTCGTATTAAGACGAGTTATCAAAATATAACATTTTCAAAATTTGAGTTTTTCTGATGAATAGTGATTTTACTGTTCATAACAGTTATATATTTATTTTTATAGATTTAGTTATCGTAAATCTCGTAAATGTCGTAACTTATTCGTTTTAACTCCGTTTTTAGCGATTCTTTCGAGCACGTCTTCGTATTTAAAAGTTTTATCGATTTATTGATGTTTTAAAAGTATAAGTTTCTGTGGTGAATAGTAACTTTTATAAAAATAGTTTTATAAAAGTATATATTTAACGTAAACTTGAAATCGTCGTATCTTTTTCGTTATAAATCGGTTTTTCGAGTTTCTTATCATTTTGGAATCGTCATGAGGGCGTATTTATCTTTAAAACATGTGTAGGGCCTGTTACCAAGTTCGAACCTTAACCAGCCCCTTTATAATACTTAAACATAACCCATTTTATAACTTGTTTTATATACCTTTTAACTTAATAATTTACCACAAGTTTTCCAAGACTTATTATATACTTGTCTTACATATAAATAAGACCAAGGCAATCCAATATTGTACTATGAGTCCAAAGTAGGTCTTAAGGAAGACTAGTGGTCAAACCACTAGTCTTTGGTCCCTTGGTCCCCTAAAGAGAGTGATCCCATGGAAATGAGGAGTAATTGACTAGCTAGTTTCTTTGTTACTTATGGAAAGTATTACTTGCATTGTTATATGTTGTAGTTTTATTTTACAAAGTGTACTTTACAAAGTGTATGTATTGGTTTGTTTAATTCTTATTAAATTTCGGCTCAAGTGATGTTTGTAGGTAAAGTTTTATAAAAGTTTGAGTATTAGTAATAATCATAGGTATTTGTTGAAGCGCAGATTAATTTTGGTGGTTCCGGGAATACCTAAACGTAATTTATCGCGAAATGTAACGTTTTACGTAACCGATAAAATAAAACCTAATAAGTAAATTATTACTTTAGTAATAATAATAAAATGATTTCTTGACGTAAACTTAAATTCGTTTGGTATCCGTTTACGCTAATTGTTGATTTTTAGTTTACGCGATTTAACTATATAATAAGAATTAAAGTAAACGCGTACGAGGAAGAAAAAAAAAATTAGTGAAATATATGACGTCGTAAATGACCTGAAAATACGGAATGTTACAGTCTCCTCCGGTTAGAAGAGCCTTGTCCTCAAGGCTCAGGTTGCAACACCTGAAGAAGGTACGGGTTCAGAGAAAAGATTCGGATATTTCTTCCAGAATTGGTCTTCACGTTCCCAAGTATACTTAGCTCCATGCCGAGAGTTCCAACGAACTTTGACCAATGGGATTCTTCTTCGCTTTAGCTTCTTCACATCTCGTTCTACGATCTCAATAGGCTCTTCGACAAATCACAGATTTTCATCAATCTCGATCTCATCCAAAGGCACCTGAACATCTGGCTCAGCCAAACATTTCTTGAGGTTAGACACATGAAACGTGTCGTGAACACAGCTTAGTTCCTGGGGTAACTTCAGCCGATAAGCTACCGGTCCAACACACTCTACTATTTCAAACGGTCCCACATATCGTGGTGCCAGCTTTCCTTTCTTACCAAATCGTACCACTCCCTTCCATGGAGATACCTTTAGTAACACTCGGTCTCCAACTTTGAATTCAAGAGGCTTACGCCTCTTGTCGGCATAGCTTTTCTGGCGACTCCTTGCCGTTTTCAACCTTTCCTGTATCTGAAAAATCTTTTCTGTCGTTTCTTGCACAAGTTCTGGTCCGATAAGCTGACTTTCTCCAACTTCAGTCCATATCACTGGGGATCTACACTTCCGCCCGTACAGAGCCTCGAATGGTGCGCATTTAACGCTCATGTGGTAACTGTTATTATAAGAAAACTCAACCAATGGAAGATGAGTATCCCAACTGCCACCAAAATCCATAACACAAGCTCGAAGCATATCTTCCAGCGTCTGGATAATACATTCACTCTGACCGTCTGTCTCAGGGTGGTAAGCCGTACTCATGTGTAGTTTTGTACCCAACGCTTCCTGAAGAGCTTGCCAAAAGTGTGACGCGAATCGACCATCACGGTCTGAAATGATTGACACTGGCATACCATGTCTTGCTACGATTTCGTTGATATAAATCCTTGCCAGCTTCTCCGTTTTGTAATCTTCACGAATGGGTAAGAATTGAGCCGACTTGGTCAATCTATCCACAATGACCCAAATCGCATCATACCCACCGCTGCGTCTAGGTAACTTTGTGACTAAGTCCATTGGTATCTTCTCCCATTTCCACTCAGGGATTTCTGGTTGTTGAAGTAATCCTGAGGGTTTTTGATGTTCGGCTTTAATCTTAGAGCACGTAAGACACTTGCTAACGTACTCATCAATGTCTCTCTTCATACCAGGCCACCAATACAAGTCTCTCAAATCATAATACATCTTATCCGCACCTGGATGTATTGAATATCTAGAAGTAAGAGGCCCCCCCCCTTGTTTTTTTCCATACCATGATCATTTTCCTAACAACACCAAACTAATGGAATCCGATACATCGATAGAAGATAAATTCCACCATCATTTCGTTGCTCAAAGTGTGTTTCCAATCATGTTAGCCATTCAACTGGGGCTTTGAGATCCTTGGAAGCTTCGCCCTGTGCTTCCAAAATCTTAGTCTTAAGTCCAGAATGAATAGTAATACTCATAGCACGTACTCGCCTTGACTTGGGCCTTTCTTTTCTACTCAAGGCATCTTCCACCACGTTCGCCTTGCCCAGGTGTATTTATCTCAACACTCGTAGGTCACGAGTAGCTCGATCCAACCGCCTTTGGCCATATTTAAATCTTTCCTGGTCAAATATGTACTGGAGACCCTTGTGGTAATTGTTGATAACAACTTTTCGTCCCATAAAAGATAATGTCTCCAGATTTTTAAGAGTCGAACACCAAACGCACCCAATTCCAGGTCATGGGTGGTATAATTTTTCTCATGCTTCTTTAACTGTCTTGACGTATATGCTATCACTTTGCCCCGCTGCATCAGCACGCTCCCAAAACCTTGTTTCGATGCATCACAATAGACCACAAAGTCGTCTGGTCCACCGGGGAGTGCTAACACTGGAGCATTGCATAGCTTCTCCTTTAGAATGCGGAAAGCTTCATCTTGTTCATCACCATACACATATGTCTTATTCTTTTGAGTCAACAGGGTGAGGGGCTTAGCGATCTTGAAGAAATTCTCAATAAATCTCTGGTAATAACCCACCAATCCTAAGAATGAACGGATTTTAGTTAACGATTCAGGAGCCTTCTTTTTCCAGTCTTACCGACTCACAACCATGCAGAGGACCACGTGGATACCATCAAGTTGACCACCAGGTGTCCTAGAACTGGATTCCTGTATACCAAATTCGACTTTTAGAAAATTTGGCATACAACTTCTCCTTCTTGAGTAAGTCTAGAATCGTCTTCAGGTGGACTTCATGTTCTTCTTCTGACTTTGAGTAGATTAAGATGTCGTCAATGAACACAATTACGAATTTGTCCCAAAATAGGTTTGCAAGACGCGTTCATTAAGTCCATAAATATTGTTGGCGCGTTTGTCAGCCCAAATGGCATGACTGTGAACTCAAAATGCCCATATCGGGTTCTAAACGCGGTCTTCGGTATATCTTCCTCTCGGACTCTCAACTGATGATATCCTAAGCGAAGATCTATCTTTGAGAAACAACACCCACCTTCTAATTGATCAAACAAGTCGTCAATTATGGGAAGAGGATAGCGGTTCTTCATAGTCAACTTATTTAATTCCCTGTACTCAATACACATTCTCATCGCACTGTCTTTCTTCTTAACAAAAAGAACGGGTGCTCCCCATGGTGAATGACTAGGTCGAATGAAACCCTTCTCTTGAAGCTCCTTTAGCTGGTTCGACAACTCTAACATCTCTGATAGAGCTAATCGGTATGGTGATTTAACAACCGGCAACGCGCCTGGAATAAGATCAATGTGGAATTCTATCTCACGCACAGGAGGTAATCCTGACAGATCATCTAGAAATACCTCAGGGAAGTCTCGGACAACTCGAATGTCATCAATCTTCTTTTCATCAGCCTTGATATACACAAGTGATCCAGGATTCTTTTCTGGCCTCTCGCCTTGGACTTCAAGAAACTCGCCATTCAAAAGAGGAATACGGATAATCTTTTCATAACAATCTATGACAGCTCGGTGGTATGACAACCAGTCCATGCCAACAATGACATCAAAACTTCCTAGTCGGGTCGGGAGTAGGTCAATTTTGAACACGTGATTAAGCAAGACTAAGGTGCAACTACGTAAAATGGTATTGGTGCTAACAACTTTTCCATCGGCTAACTCTACTTCGTAACTAGTGTTTAAAGCGGTTGGGGCAATATCAATAAAAGGTGTAAACGCAGAAGATACAAAACTCTTCTCAGCACCAGAATCAAAGAGGATACAAGTGTAGCATAGTGATCATTAAGAAGAAACATACCCGTGACCACATTTGGATTCTGCTACGGATTTTCAAACACCACATAAGCTCATACACGAGCTCCCTCATTATGTTGGTTCCTTGCCTTAGGACACTTGTTCTTAAGATGTCCTTTCTCTTACGCACATCCCATAACAACGTAATAAGTACTCATTCTGCAGAAATCAATTACCTGCCACCAGAATATAGCACTCAATCCTTCTCCAAATGACAGTTTCTTTGGTACTATCAGACACTTTGGAGGGCCTCTCCACAATGGTGAAGTTGCAATGGGTTTGCACTTTGGTAGAAACCCGCATAACCTCAATTCCTCAGTGGGGCTGCAGCATAGCCCTGGGCTGTTTCCTGTCTCCTATTTTTGTTTTAGTGATAGTTGTTGTTTTCGGTTAGTTGTTGTTGTTGTTGTTGTTGGGGTTATTGTTGTTGTTGTTGGTGTTTCTTTGGTGATCTTCCCATTTTCTTTTGTTGCTTTCACCAATTCTAGTAGCCTTACCCTGAACTGCTTGCTCAACCAGTTCACGGGCCATGTTGATGGCATCATGCAGAGTTGCAGGCTTAGAAGAAGTGATGTTTCCTTTGATTCTTTCAGGAAACCCACGAGTGTACCTTTCAATCTTCTTCTTTTCAGTGGGCACCAATTCAGGACACATCAAGGCCAACTCATGGAAACGATTGTTGTATGCCTCAATGTCGTCTCCTTTCAGAGTCAAAGTCCAGAGCTCTTGCTCCATCCTTTGGATTTCAGTTGCTGGGCAGTATTCCGTAGTCATCATCGTCTTGAATTCAGTCCATGGAATATGGTTAGCATTGACGAGCCCTAGAGTGTGCACGTTCCCATTCCACCATGTTAACGCACGACCCTCGAAAGTACTAGCAGCAAACATAACCTTATCTTCTTCAGCACACTTGCAAGTTTCAAACACTTGCTCAACCTTTTCTATCCAACGCCTTAACCCAACAACACCCTCCGTTCCATTAAAAGTGTGAGGTTTTCCATTCATAAAAGTCTTGTGCGAACAACCGTGCACATTCATAGTTCCTCCAGCATTCCCAGGGTTTCCTCCTGAACTTCCAGCACTATCTAGATTAGCCCTAGACTTTTCGTATTCTTCAATAGCTTTAGCCACACGCTTTTCCACCAACCTCTTAATAGATTTCTTTTTCAATCTTCTGGGCGGCATGATTCTGTCAATAATACAAGTACAAAATCCGGTAAGAATTTGTAAGAGTACATTGAGTCGAGGTATATGATACTAACCGAGAAAATAAGAATTCTATAATAATCATGAATTAATCAGAATGGTCAATATTTATATAATCGACCGATACGAATGAATAGTAATACGCTAGAAGATAGACATAAGGGATCGAATTTAAACCAAGTATTATATATAAACTATATAATACAATAATGATAATCAGAAGAGTAAGTAAGGATCAGGGAATGCGCGCGCGGATATCAGATCAGCGATGAAGGATTCTGTATTTTGAAAATGAAAGAAAAGAAAATCTGTAAAAATTTTGGTTATAGACTAGGTTTTGAAAATGACCCAGTTCCCTATAACCTTGGCTCTTGATACCAATCTGTAACACCCCCAAATTCTGGTATGCAGCGGAATGGTAACAATGGGGTGCTACGTCAAAGTACAACAATCAAGATATAGGAAACGACCTTAAATGGACGTTTTAAGATAAGATTTCATTCGATGCCATAGCAAAATATCAGAGTTCATACATTAGGTCCCATATGTTTTAAAAGTCATAAACATTTCCACATACGTTTTTAATTAAACAAAAGCTTCATACTACCAAAGGGTGACTTAAGTTTTTTATAGATAAAAGTTGCATTAAATTTAAATAAATACAGAATCCATCTTCATTGATATCCATCACGGCTCCTATCCAAGCTTATACCTTAGGACCTAAAATTAAACATGCTAAAAGTCAACACAAAGGTTGAGTGAATTCATAGGTTTGTCTGTAAAAGTGTGGATCACAAGATTTAAGTAATGGTAGACTATGAAACAAATTCAGTAGTCCAAAAACATGTATTATTGAACTAAGCTCATGACCCCATAGCCGTAACTGTCTGTCTGCCGCAAATAGGTAGTGTGTCTGCCAAAACAGCCTACAGTTCTCTAAATGTTAAATGCACCATGATCAACTTGTGACCATAAATTCCGGTGGGGATTATTAGTCCCGATAGACCTATCCACAACACTAGCGCTCACTATAATAGCAATTGACGGTTCATGATATTAGGGACTTAGATGGCACTGTGGTAACTTAGGCAATAATAATCAGGCAATAATCTGGATAGCATACAGTTTAGAACACTTGTGTCCGTAGTAAAACAAGCATGTAATTTCACCCCGTAGAGTTTATAAAACAAGTAGATAGAAATGGGGCTATGAACTTACCTTGAGTTATTGATAATCCAATACAACAGAAAACGAGTCACGAAAATGACGGAATGCAACCTAAATTAATATAGGCCGTATAAGTACTACGTACATTGGGTAACTATTACCATATATCATTCTATATAGCTAATCACCATCTAATTGTTTTTGTGAAATCATATTTATAAAGTTAAAACGTTTAAAAATAAACCTTTGGTAAAAATGACATAACTTTCACGTTTCAAGTCCGTTTTTTGTGTTTCTTATGCCCACGCTTCCGTATTAAGACAAGTTATCAAAATTTGACATTTTCATATTTTTTGTCCTCTGATGAACAGTGATTTTTACTGTTCACACCAGTTATAAAGTTATTTTTATAGTTTTAGTTATCGTAAATCCCGTAAATGACGTATTTGATTCGTTATAGCTCTATTTTTAGCGATTCTTTCGAGCACGATCTCGTAATTGAAAGTTCTATCTATTTACGAGGTTTACAAGAATAAATGTTTCTGTCATGAACAGTAACTTTTTATAAAAGTATTTTTATAAAGGTATTATTATCGTAAACTCGCGTAATTCGTAACTTCTTCGTTATTGATTGAAAAATTACGTTTCTTATCATTTTGGAATCCTAAAAATATGTACAATCTGTGAAAAATACTAAACTTTCTGTTTTAGAAATATTTTACAACTTGCTTTTATAAAGTTTATTTTATAACGCGTTTAATTAACGTGTAACTCGTAAACTACGTATCTTTTTCGTTATTAATCCGTTTTTTGAGTTTCTTAGCTTTTTGGAATCGTCATGAGACGTACTATCTTATGAAAATATAAAATGGATAGATTATATGTCGAATTTAAACAGAAAGTTTGCACGTCTTTCTTAAATCCATATTTAAGCTTTGTTTTTATAACTTTTAACTTTGTAAATTACCACAAGTCTTTTATACCATATATATATTATATGTCTTACATATAATAAAGTCCATTAGTCCATGGATTGTCCAAATGTCCAAGTTAACAAGTCCATAATCACACTTATAAACCATAACTTTCTTAAGTACACTTTAATCACTAGTTTATACATAATCATTTTTACACATAACCAAGAGTGTACAAGTCTTACAACCCTTTTATAACCTCAATATACCATCCATATAACATGTGTACAAGTTCATAAAATCATGTTTACAAGAAAAATCCACTTTTACAAGTTAAACATATCCTAAGTGGTGATTTTACTACATAGAACATATACATACATAAAATGATAAATGAAATGATTAGGGTTCTAGATAACCTTAGTATGATGATGAGGAATATGATCTAAACCCTTGTTTAGATTTTTAACCCAAGCTTGCAAGATTTGAAACCCTAATTAACCAAGATAACCCTAACTTCCTTTTTCTTGCTTTAACCCTTGAAAGTCTTAAACCAACCCTTCTAAACACCTAAGGACATCTTAGATATGTTGTAGGAATGTATGTAAATGTGTTAAATAAAATTTTGAAAGGATTTGGTATGTTGTTTTGGGTGAGCCGTGGCCTAAGGGTGACAAAAAGGGAGGATTTGTTTTGATTTCACTTTGTAAAGGAAGGGTATATGTATATTCATTTTAGTTACTTGCATTATATAGGTGCTTGACTAGTCCAAGGTGCTATAGTATTTCTCAAGACAAGATGAGCAAATTATGGAAATTTTGGTCAAGGAAACAAGTGCTTTAATTAGTTGATATTGTACATACAAGTTGCAAAGTTCTTGTGTGATATTTTCTTTGTATCACTAGCTCAAAATTCGGCCATATAAGCATATAGGTGTTAATATTGAGAAATTTTTGGGTATTGGGTATAAAAGTGGGTATTTGTTGAAGCGTAGAAAAGTTTTGGTGCTTCCGGGTATGCCTAAATGTAGTTAATTGCGAAACGTAATTATTTTACGTAACCAATAAAAATAAAATATAAAAAGTTGATTATTACTTTCGTAAAAATAATATATTGCTCGCTTGACGAAAACTTTAATTCGTTTGGTGTCCGTTTACGCTAATTGATAATTTATAGCTTACGCGATTTAACTTAACTAATAAAATTAAAAGTAAACACGTACGAGAAAGAAAAAAAATAATTAGTGAAATATATGACGTCGTAAATGACCTGAAAATACGGAATGTTACAGTCTCCTCCGGTTAGAAGAGCCTTGTCCTCAAGGCTCAGGTTGCAACACCTGAAGGAGGTACGGTTTCAGAGAAGAGATGCGGATATTTCTTCCGGAATTGGTCTTCATGTTCCCAGGTATACTCAGCTCCTTGCCGAGAGTTCCAACGAACTTTGACTAATGGGATTCTTCTTCGCTTTAGCTTTTTCACATCTCGTTCTACGATCTCAATAGGCTCTTCGACAAATCGCAGATTTTCATCAATCTCGATCTCATCCAAAGGCACCTGAACATCTGGCTCAGCCAAACATTTCTTGAGGTTAGACACATGAAACGTGTCATGAACACAGCTTAGTTCCTGGGGTAATTTTAGCCGATAAGCTACCGGTCCAACACACTCTTCTATTTCAAACGGTCTCACATATCGTGGTGCCAGCTTTCCTTTCTTACCAAATCGTACCACTCTCTTCCATGGAGATACCTTAAGTAACACTCGGTCTCTAACTTTGAATTCAAGAGGCTTACGCCTCTTATCAGCGTAGCTTTTCTAGCGACTCCTTGTCGTTTTCAACCTTTCCTTAATCTGAAAAATCTTTTTTGTCATTTTTTGTACAAGTTCTGGTCCAATAAGCTGACTTTCTCCAACTTCAGTCCATATCACGAGGAATCTACATTTTCGCCCGTACAGAGCCTCGAATGGTGCGCATTTAACGCTCGTGTGGTAACTGTTATTATAAGAAAACTCAACCAATGAAAGATGAGTATCCCAACTGCCACCAAAATCCATAACACAAGCTCAAAGCATATCTTCTAGCATCTGGATAGTACGCTCACTCTGACCGTCGGTCTCAGGGTGGTAAGCTGTACTCATGTGTAGTTTTGTACCCAACGCTTCCTTAAGAGCTTGCCATAAGTGTGACGCGAATCGACCATCATGGTCTGAAATGATTGACACTGGCATACCATGACTTGCTACGATTTCGTTGATATAAATCCTTGCTAGCTTATCCGTTTTGTAATCTTCACGAATGGGTAAGAAGTAAGCCGACTTGGTCAATCTATCCACAATGACCCAAATCGCATCATACCTACCGCTGCTTATAGGCAACTTTGTGACTAAGTCCTTTGTTATCTTCTCCCATTTCCACTCAGGGATTTCTGGTTGCTGAAGTCATCTTGAGGGTTTTTGATGTTCGGATTTTATCTTAGAGCACGTAAGATACTTGCTAACGTACTCAGCAATGTCTCTCTTCATACCAGGCCACCAATACAAGTCTCTCAGATCATGATACATCTTATCCGCACCCGAATGTATTGAATATCTATAAGTATGAGCTTCATCCATGATCAGTTTCCTTACACCACCAACTGATGGAATCCAGATATGATCAAAGAAGTAAATTCCACCATTATCTCGTCGTTCAAAGTGTTTTTCTAATCCTCTTAGCCATTCAGCTGGAGCTTTGAGATCCTTGGAAGCTTTGCCATGTGCTTCTAAAATCTTAGTCTTAAGTCTAGAATGAATAGTAATACTCATAGCACGTACTCGCCTTGGCTTGAGCCTTTCTTTTCTACTTAAGGCATCTGCCACCACATTTTCCTTGCCCGGGTGGTACTTGATCTCATACTCGTAGTCACTGAGTAGCTTGATCCACCGCCTTTGGCGCATATTTAAATCTTTCTGGTCAAATATGTACTTGAGACTCTTATGGTCAGTGTAGATAACATTTTTCGTCCCATAAAGATAATGTCTCCAGATTTTAAGAGCGAACACCACCGCACCCAATTCCAGGTTGTGGGTGGTATAAATTTTCTCATGCTTCTTTAACTGTTTTGACGCATACGCTATCACTTTGCCTCGCTGCATCAGCACGCACCAAAACCTTGATTCTATCATCACAAATAGACCACAAAGTCGTCTGGTCCATCGGGGAGTGCTAACACAGGAGCATTGCATAGCTTCTCCTTTAGAATGCGGAAAGCTTCATCTTGTTCATCGCCCCACACATATGTCTTATTCTTTTGAGTCAACAGGGTGAGGGGCTTGGCGATCTTGGAGAAATTCTCAATAAATCTCCGGTAATAACCCGCCAATCCTAAGAATAGAATGATTTCAATTGACGATTCAGGAGTGCTTCCGTTCCGTGACCGACTCAACCTTGCTAGGAACCACGTGGATACCGTCACAAGTTGACCACAATGTCCTAGAACTGGACTTCGTAACCAGAAATCGCACTTTGAAATTTGGCAATACAACTACTCCTTCTTGAGTAATTTAGACACGTCTTTAGGTGACTCATGTTCATTTTCTCCGACTGAGTAGATTAAGATGTCGTCAATGAACACAATTACGAATTTGTCCAAATACGGTTTGCAGACGCGGTTCATTAAGTCCATGAATATTGCTGGTGCGTTCGTCAGCCCAAATGGCATGACTGTGAACTCAAAGTGCCCGTATCGAGTTCTAAACGCGGTCTTCGGTATATCTTCCCAGCACTCTCACAGAACGATTCCCGAGCGAAGATCTATCTTGGAGAAACAACACGCACCTTGTAATTGATCAAACAAGTCGTCAATTCTAGGGAGAGGATAGCGGTTCTTTATAGTCAACTTATTTAATTCCCTGTAGTCAATACACATTCTCATCGCACCGTCTTTCTTCTTAACAAAAAGAACGGGTGCTCCCCATGGAGAGTGACTAGGTCGAATGAAGCCCTTTTCTTGAAGCTCTTTTAGTTGGTTCGACAACTCTAGCATCTCTGACGGAGCTAATCGGTATGGCGATTTAACAACTGGCGACGCACCTGGAATCAGATCAATGCGGAATTCTATCTCTCGCACAGGAGGTAAACCTGACAGATCATCTGGAAATACCTCAGGGAAATCGCGGACAACCCGAATGTCATCAAGCTTCCTTTCATCAGCCTTGATACACGCAAGTGATCCAGGATCCTTTTCCGGCCTCTCGCCTTGGACTTCAAGAATCTCGCCATTCGGAAGAGGAATACGGACAATCTTTTCATAACAATCTATGACAGCTCGGTGGTATGACAACCAATCCATGCCAATAATTACATCGAAACTTCCTAGTCGGGTCGGGAGTAGGTCAATTTTGAACACGTGATTAAGCAAGACTAAGGTACAACCTCGTAAAACAGTGTTGGTACTAACCACCTTTCCATCTGCTAACTCTACTTCATAACTAGTATTTAAAGCGGTTGGGGCAATATCAATAAAAGGTGTAAACGCAGAAGAGACGTACCCGTGACCACATTTGGATTCTGCTGCGGATTTTCAACCACCACGTAAGCTCTCGCACGAGCTCCCTCATTATGCTGGTTCCCTGCCTTAGGACACTTGTTCTTAAGATGTCCTTTCTCACCACACCCATAACACGTCGCATTCTGCAGGAAATCATTACATGCACCTGAAAGTATAGCTCTACAATCCTTCTCCAGATGACCAGTTCTTTGGCACTTCTGACACTTTGGAGGGCATCGCCCACTATGGTAAAAGTTGCAACGGTTGCACTTTGGTAGATTCCCAGCATAACCTCTATTCTCCGTTGGGGCTGCAGCATAGGCCCTGGCATCTTCTTGCCTCCTGTTTTGTTGCTGGTGATAGTTGTTGTTTCGGTTGCGGTTGTTGTTGTTGTGGTTGTTGTTGTTGTTGTTTCTTTGGTGGTCTTCCCATTTCCTTTTATTGCTGTCAAAAATTCTGGTAGCCCTACCCTGAACTGCTTGCTCAACCAGTTCACGGGCCATGTTGATGGCATCATGTAGAGTTGCAGGCTTTAAAGAAGTGATATTTGCTTTGATTCTTTCAGGAAACCCACGAGTGTACCTTTCAATCTTCTTCTTTTCAGTGGGCACCAATTCAGGGCACATCAAGGCCAACTCATGGAAACGATTATTGTATGCCTCGATGTCATCTCCTTTCAGAGTCAGAGTCGAGAGCTCTTGCTTCATCTTTTGGATTTCAGTTGCTGGGCAGTATTCCGTAGTCATCATCGTCTTGAATTCAGTCCATAGAATATGGTTAGCACTGATGAGCCCTAGGGTGTGCACGTTCCCATTCCACCATGTTAACGCACGACCCTCGAAAGTACTAGCAGCGCCTCGCCCATGTCAAATTGACTCCACTTGATTCACATCACAACTGGCGTGATGCATAAGAAATCACTTTTTCTCTTTGCATCAACACAGCGCCCAAACCCTTCTTTGAAGCGTCGCAGTATGCGATGAAATCTTCGCTTCCTTCAGGTAATGCCAGGATTGGTGCACTGCATAACTTTTGCTTCAACAGTTTAAAAGCTGCTTCTTGTTTATCGCCCCACTCAAACTTGACCTTCTTTTGAGTAAGCTTAGTCATTGGTTTGGCGATCTTTGAAAACCCTTCAATGAATCTTCGATAGTACCCAGCAAGACCTAAAAATTGACGAATCTCCGTTGGTGACTTAGGAGATGTCCAATCTTTAATGGATTCAATCTTGGCTGGATCCACATGAATTCCTTCACTATCGATCACGTGACCGAGGAATTGTACTTTGGGGATCCAACATTCACATTTGGAAAACTTGGCATACAACTCTTCCTTCTTCAACAACTCCAATATTATCTTCAGATGCTCTTCGTGCTCTTGCTTGCTCTTGGAATAGATTAAAATATCGTCAATAAAGACAATTACGAATTTGTCCAGATAAGGTTTGCACACTCGGTTCATGAGGTTCATGAATACGGCAGGTGCGTTTGTCAAACCAAATGGCATAACTTGAAATTCATAATTGCCGTAACGAGTTCTGAAGGCAGTCTTCGGAATGTCTTCTTCTTGAACCCTCAATTGGTGATAACCTGACCTTAGGTCGATCTTTGAGTAGATACTCGACCCTTGAAGCTGATCAATTAAATCATCAATTCTGGGAAGTGGATAACGGTTCTTCAGTTTATTCAATTCCCGGTAATCAATGCACATCCGGAATGATCCGTCTTTCTTCTTGAAAAACAAGATTGGAGCTCCCCAAGGTGAGGAACTGGGTCTTATAAAGCCTTTATCGGACAGCTCTTTCAGTTGCTCAGATAACTCTTTCATCTCGGAAGGCGCTAATCGATAAGGTGCCCGTGCTACAGGTGCAGCACCAGGTACTAAATCAATTTGAAACTCCACTTGTCGAGTCGGAGGAAGACCCGGCAAGTCCTCAGGAAATACTTCAGGAAAGTCCTGAACTATTGGTACGTCCTTAAGTCGCTTCTTCTCCGACTTGTCTTCAACCTCTTTTGCAGTGATATGTGCCAATGTGCCAGAAAGATTGGAAAAACCCCCTTTTCCATGGTACTTCTGCTTTTAGTGCAAGAAATGATGTTTAATCGTGTCACCATTTTCCCAGGGTACTTCCCATCAAAAAACCGTGTTGGATCAAGGTTTTATTTTTCCAGGGGATGCGAACAATCTTCTCGGCACACGCAATGACCGCTTGGTGCTTCGCCAACCAATCCATACCGATTATAGCATCAAAACTACCAAGTTCTACCGGCATTAAGTTTATGTTGAATTGGTGGTTTAGGAAGTTTAATGTGCAACCCTTAAGTATAGTGTTTAACCCGATTATCCTCCCGTCGGCTAGTTCGACATCATTAATAGTGGTCTAGGGTGGATGGTGTGATGTCAATTTGGAGCTAAATGTAGTAGACACAAAACTTCGATCGGCACCCGTATCTACAAGATCATAAGTATTAGCGGTTGTTTGAAGAAAACGTACCGCAACGACGTTTGTCTGGTTAGCTCCCCGCATTTCCAACTTTTACGCCTTTGCTGGGCCCTTGTCAATTTCCAGCTTGATTACCACGGTTGCCCTTTGTTGTTCTTCAGCCCTTTGGACATTCCTTTATGAATGTGTCCCTGAGGCTCCACCTCAAAACAAGTAGGTTTTTGAACCGATCGGTGCCCTTCTGGTTGTTATTGTTTTTAAGTGTTGACATTTCCCGTACTCTACAGGCACGCGAGGTGACACGTACATTGTTGCATTTATCTGCACACTTTGGTGCACACAGACCCATCGTGCGCGGCGCATGCATTTTGGGCATAGGGGTCTAGAATCCCCCTTATGGGTTTCTTATCACCCGATCAGCAGTGTATGTCCTGACGGTGTTTTGTGCTGCTTGTTTTGTTTCTTGTTGTTGGATCTGGGGAAGTGTTTTCTAACTTTCTATGTTTTCAGCTTGTCTCTCTGCAATGTATGAACTCTATTGGGGGGGGTGCCTATCGATTCTGTGCCATTTCGATAGCCTCTGCATGGTTGTATGGCCTTTGAAGCTCCACAATGTTTCCATGGATCATTGTCGGGTAATCAACCGAAATATCTTTCAATTTTATTCTGCATTCCTCACGGGACATTCTAACACCAACAGGGTAGTGCTAGCTCTTGAAAACGTTGGTTGTATTTGACCACATCAGTACTATCACCTTCAAGTTCCACAACTCAGCCTCTAGCTTCTTCATTTCGTTTCGTGGACAATACTTATCAGTCATCTTCTTCTTCAGGTTCACCCAAGTCATCGAGTATGCAACATCATGAGTAACAGTCATAACATGGGAATTCCACCATGTTAGTGCACCTGCTAAAAGGGTACAAGTAGCAAATTTGATCTGGCTTTCCACCGAGCAGTTGCTTATTCGGAAGACAGTCTCCATCTTTTCAAACCATGGGTTAATTCAAACCACTCCATCGGTTGCCTTTGACGTACGAGGTTTTCACTTCATGAAATCCTGGTAAGGGCACTCTTAGCAATGGTTCAGAATCCTGACACCAGTTCACAGAAGATGGGCTATAGTGCCCATTCATAGTTGAGTCACGTGGGCATAGTGCGGGCTCTGACTCTTGATTAATCATAGCTTGGTTGGGCATTAGTGACATTACGTGGTTGTGGTTGCGGTTGGGCGGTGTTGTCGGTGGCCCGTTGTTGACCTACGTGGCTCTTTTGGTACCATTTTCTTCAATCACAAGAAAATCAATTAACCGTTAGATTTCATAAAATCATAACTACGTCATGACATATCCATGATAAACTAAAGTGAATCACAATCACACAGTGAATTGTACTAATTGAATTGCAAATTAAACAATGATATAACCAAATCGACATTCTATTCATCACAAATTCGATTTTAAAAACATGACATTAATTCCACCATGTCCATATATAACAGGAAAATATTTCATGATTGTTCTTGATACTAAATGATCATAAATGTTAGGTTACACAAATGAAAACATATTACACCCAAAGCCTTACTTTGCCGGGAATTACCCTCGTAATACTTAGTAGCTAAATGCAAATGGACTAGCCATACAAAGTCTAATCTAAGGAACTGATTACCAGCCTCCTCTGGGCAGCTCAGGTGGTGCAGGACCCCAGAGGGTACCTGCTGTCCCATGTAAGGCAGTTTAAAACTCGCCCCTTGTAATGTCACTCACCGGTGTTCCCATGTAAGGCTTCGTACCTGCCCCAGCAGTGGTGTGTGAACCAGTCCCTGAGATAGTGGATAGTTCTCTCTCTCGTTGTAGTGTATTGATTAGCAGTCAAGGTCTGAATAAGCTACTGCTGTGGTCGAGTGCGAATCAGCAGCTCTCACTCTTTTCATCATCCTCCGCCTCCTGCTGGTCTGTCTCTAGCAAATCAGAAATTGCTCTCTGTCTCCTGTGGTCCGCCTGACTGTAACTCTGTGATCTCTGGACATATGTGCCAGAACATGTGTGTGCGTTAGAGAAAATAACTCTCCAATGAGCAAGATCGCTCGCATTTTCCATCGACCCGTCACCAAGCCTTCTTAGACATCCCAGCCTCGGTCTCTTGAGCTGACAGTGAATGTACATGTCCAGTCTGTCTCTAATAGCATATTGACCCGACCCGGCCAATAACTGTCTCTGTCCCTGCTCGTCATCTAACCTCGTGTAGATTCATCTGTATCTGCATAACCATAGTCTCAAACTCTTTCATGTGTCACCCAACTCTGTTCGGTACTAAACTGGAGCTCACGGTAATGTTTCTCCAACCATCTACCTCCATGAATCCGGAATCCCATATCTGTCATATCTCTTGGGTCACATTTTGATCTAGTCTGTCCATTGTCGGCAACAAAAGCCGTAATCTGCCCTAAGACCTCAGCTGTCTGAGCAGCAACAGCGGCGAGAGCTCTCTCCTACCTCTATTAACAGGAACCCAATGCGATACCTAATCCCTATCCGAGGTGGTAGGTTAACCTTGGGTCTGCCCTTCTCTATGAACTGTAAGGGGTAGTGTAGTGGTGGGAAATGAAGTAAGGAGACTTGATGTAGGCAAGGAGTGGTGGTGTCATCTGGTTTGGTTAGGGAGAGAGTATAAAGGGTGGTGGTAATGCTAGTGAATGAGAAGTAGCTGCAGCCTCAGCTCTCATCCGAATCGTAGCAGCTCGATAGCCCAATGATCGAATAGGACTAGGAGGTGGTGCTGTCAATACAAGCAAGGGTGATGATAATGGGAAAGGAATCTGTGGTGGTGATGAAGACCATGGAGATAGTGGTGATGCTGGTGGGGAAGATATAGCAAGTAATCTGGCAACCTCAGAATCAGACCAATAGTGGTACAGGTAATGGCTCGAGAATGGAATCCTAGTAGTCATACGATATGACAGGGTATGAAGGTGGTGGTGTGGCCGCAGACTCATCAGTCTCAAACGGCTCAGTCTCCTCTGCAGATGGGGCAGTAGCTGGTAAAGCAACAACTACTGGGTAGGCAGGACCTAGGTGCTCCTCCTCGTCAAATCTCAAGAATCCATCTCGTCTTCCCTCCTCATCATCACTCGATATCCATATCGTCATCTCATCTCTTCAATGTCTATTCTCATAGTCTCATCATCTCCTCCATCGTCAGGTAGTCGATAGGATCCTCATCAGGGTTCATTCATCGCCATACTCCTCCGGGATCAGCTCAGGAATCAGACTTGGAAGGAAATTCAGGTGACTGTGCAATAGGTGAGGCATCCTCAGCATACGGCTGGTCCTCAGCAACGATCTCGTCATCATCATGCTCCGGACCTGGAACATAATCAGGTGAGGGTGGTGCATGCCCTGGCTCCTCCGGGTGGGCCTGTTACAATAATCTGGAGATGTGATGCCTGATGAGCGGCCTTAAAGTAATGGTTCCTTCTGGTATGTGAGGTGCTCAAGTAGCTCATGGATCATCGCGATCGTGGTGAATCGATGTTGATAGATCATCAAATGGGCTGGATAACCTCCGTGTGTGTAACCTGATTCATCCGAATATGGACATGACTGAATCTGAAAATTCAAATATAGTTAATATTAGTACTTAAAAATAACAACTTTTTAGTAATATACACATTTATATCTTGACATGTATATCAAATAGAAATGCATCTAGTCCAACCAACTAATGCAACAGGCAGTGTATGCATGAATGTATGCACATATGTATGTCCCGTGTAAATCCCTTTTGTTATAAAACATCTTTTGAAATGGTTATAGTCCAGCAAAAACATTTGACCTGGTTCTCTATAACCTTGGCTTTGATACAATCTGTAAACACCCCCAAATCGGTCGCAGCGGCGCATATGGGTCCGGGGGGAGTGTTACTTTATGGTACAACTAACACAAGAGATTTTAAGAACGACCAAAAAGTCGTTTGAAAACGATACATTGGATTTAACAAAGTCATTGTTACATAAGCCCGTAGCTTAACTTGTTCACTTAATCAAATACAAAGATTTTCAGCCCATAACAGATAACAAAATGAAATGCGACAAAATCTTTATGAAGACTTCCCATAATCAAAACCACAAATGTATCCATCACACCTTGTGTTATTCTTCCCCTGAAACAAATTGCTTTAAACTGTCTCAATATGTTGGATGAAATTATAGTTGATAAATCTATATTGTAGGACAAAGATTTCCCCAAGTGTATGATAATGCAACAGATGCAGATATCATATAAATGTAATTACGTTGCTCTAAGCTCATGACACTGAAGCTTGACGTGTATGAATACCCAAATTAATGGCCTACATTGCCCGTGGTGATGTTCTAACCCGCAACATCCTATATTCGACATGGTATACGGTTCTTTGTTTGTCCAGTGATAGGGGCTAATCACTCGAACGGGGTTGTCAAAACCCAATAGATCTATTAATAACATTCGCTGCTCACAATAACTGAAATTCATGATAATGGGCTCTGATAAAGGTTTAAAGCTACTTAGGGAAACACGTAATATATCATGAAACTTATTCCACTTGTGTCCAATTGAAAGGCATTACATGTTTTTCACCCAAAAAACTTTGTAAAAACCAAAAGCATGTTGAATCGTGGCGGCTATTGAACTAACCTTGAAGTGAGTAATGCCAAGTGTATCACAAATTAACGCGCCACGCGAATTTGATCAAATTGCAACCCCTTAATTAAATTAATGGTTGTATAAGTACCGAGTACTTAGTCTAAACAACATTGTATATAATCTAAATAGTTGGTTCATGTACTATCGTTAGGGCTATTCATAATTAAAGAGGTCTTGGACATTTGGACGTTCGAGGAGTTAGGACACTTTAAAATCGTATATCCAAACAAAAACTCGTCGGAAACGCATACGAAGAGGCCTACATTATGAAACTCCCTAGTAATAGTTTTTAGGGTTTTTAAAACCCTTTTTTTTTATTGATAACCACATAACATATTCTATTAGCTCAATCACCACTAATGGTTTTGGGATAAATTGTGTTATTAGTTAAAACGTATATAATTTTACCGTTTAGTAAAAACCGGCCGTAACTTTCGCATTTTAAGCCGATTTCTCGCGTTTGCTTATGTCCATCTTTTCGTATTAAGAGGGTTATCGATATTTGACCATTTTTATAAATTTTTATCCCCTGATAGAACAGTAACTTTTATGTTCATGACAGACATGAGTTTTATAAAATTCGTATTTGAGTTCGGGTAAAAACCCGTTTAAATGTCGTATTTATTCGTTGTGGTCCGTTTTAATGATTCTTTCTGAGGACGATTCTCATATTTGAAAGTTTTAATATTTATTGAGGTTTCAAAAAAATATAACTTTCTGTCATGAATGTAACTTTTATAAAAATAGTTTTATAAAGTATTTATTTGTCGTTAAACTCGCGAAAATTCATAACTCGTTTCGTTAATTAATTGAAAAATTACGATTCTTAATCATTTTGGAATATAAAAATTGGGTTTGTTTTGTATTATTTATTAAAATATCAACCTTTGCTGTTTAAAGTTTTTATAAAAATGTTTTTATAAAAATTTATTTACGACTCCGTTTATTAACGTATAACTCGTTTTTAACGTAACTTTTTCGTTATTAATCCGTTTGACAAGTTTCTTACCTTTTCGGAATCGTCGTGAAATGTATTATCTTATAAGAATATAAAATGAGTATGTCTTTTACACGAATTTGGACAGAATGTTTGTGCTAGTATGATAAGTCCATTTTCAACCTTTGTTTCCTTTATTTATCATTTTGTATTTTACAAAAAGTCTCATATGTGCCTTATTTATCATATATATGTCATATATCATATGTTTATTATGTCCATGGTCCACCAAGGTTCTTTTGTCCCAACATTACAAATCTTTTATTTTTATCATAATTTACCATAATTTTTTTAACTAATCCCCCATAAATCTCTAGTTTTTTATAATGTAGTTTTTTAGCTACAATCCAAAATGTGTGTACTAGTCTTACCATCTTTTTTTAACCCTTTTTTTAACAACAATACGCAACATTAACATAAGTCTTATATTGTCTTATACATGTTCAAATATATTTCTTTAAACTTGAAATACATATTAGTAAACCATTAAAAACCCTAATTACTCCATAATCTTTTTACACCACAATAACTTGTCGCGTCTCTCGCTCGCGCGCGCGCTCTCACGCTATCTGAGATTAACATGATATATGGTAATACACCAAATATATAAAAGTAACCCAAATGTTCATTTACAAGTGAAAACTCATTTTCATGATAAAATCCTAAATGGTGATTTAAGCTAACATAGAATTACCATATGCATAAAAACTATAAAATGAAAGCATAAAAGGGTTTAAAGTGGACCTCTATGAATGAATGATGTTGTGAATAAATAAGTGATAAACCCTTGTTTAGTCACAAAACCAAAGCTTGCACAAAGAAACCCTAGCTTTCCTTAATAAAAACCCTAGCTTTCCTTCTCTTGATTAATACTTGAATATGGTTAACCAATGCTTGCAAATGCCTTAGTATGTCTTACAATGGATGTGTATAAGTGTGTATGGGTTGTATAAAAATTGCTATGGGTTTGGTTGGGGATTAGCTTTGAGCCGTGGGCTATATTGAGCCAAAAGGGAGTATTAGTTTGATTTTTGGCTAAGTGTTTGCTTGTATGAGTTACTTGTATGCATACTAATATTATATAAGGTTCAATGGTCAATAAAGTTTGCAATAGTTGGTCCAAGACAAGTCTCATGGTCTTAGGGAAAGTGGTTCTCTTGTCTTAAGTCAAAGAACATAGTATGGCTAGGCATTAATGAGCAAGTGATGTACCATTGACCAAAAGATGTAAAAATTTCATTTTCTAGCAAACCATATGCATTTGTATTGCCGTTGTTTATGATATAGGAGGGAGTATATGCTTTAAATTTTTATCTTGACTTCTTACATGATAAAATGATACTAGTTGCAAACTTGTTATAAATTACTTAAGGATGGTTTACTTGGCAATTACTTGCACAATGATTCTTCCTAGTCGAAAAAAGTGTAAGTTTCATTTTACTTGGCGAAAGGTTTAATAAAAAACTTTAGGTTTGGGTACAATCGAGGGAATTTGTATGAAGCATAGATAAATTTCATGGCTTCCGGTTATTCTTAAATTGTAATTAATCGCGAAACCGGTTAAAAAAAAAAAATTTTTAATGTAACTTTAGTAACCAATAAATAACCATGTAACAACGACCATAAATTATTATCATAATACTTATTAAACACATGATTGATGTAAAACGTTTGATGGTTTGGATAACGTATTCAATTAAACGATACTGAGTTGGCGGTTACGGCGATTTTTAACTAATGTTTACAATTTCAAGCAAACATGTACAACACAAAAGGTACATTGCGGATTTGTTGACGTCGTCAATGACTTGAAAACACCGGGTGTTATATTCATAACTAGTATTTAAAGCGGTTGGGGCAATATCAATAAAACGTGTAAACGCAGAAGATATAAAACTCTTCTCAGCACCAGAATTAAAGAGGATACAAGCGTAGTGATCATTAAGAAGAAACGTACCCGTGACCACATTCGGATTCTGCTGCGGGTTTTCAACCACCACATAATCTCTCGCACGAGCTCCCTCATTTGGAGGGTTCCTTCCCTTAGGACACCTGTTCTTGTAGTGTCCCTTCTCCCCACAACCAAAACAGGTCATATTCTGCAAAGCATTTCCTCCTGCATCTAGAAACCTAACGCGAAAATCCTTCTCCTCATGAACAAGCCTACCACATTTACCACACTTAGGAGGGCATTGTCCATTGTGGTGAGAGTTGCAACGGTTGCACTTTGGTAGATTTCCAGCATAACCTCAACCCTTGGCTGGAGCTGCAGCATAGGCCCTGGCAGTTTCCTGCCTCCTATTTTGTTGTTGGTGATAGTTGTTGTTTCGGTTGCGGTTGTTGTTGTTGTGGTTGTTGTTGTTATGGTTGTTGTTGTTGGGGTTATTGTTGTTGGTGTTTCTTTGATGGTCTTCCCATTTTCTCTTATTGCTTTCCCCAATTCTAGTAGCCCTACCCTGAACTGATTGCTCGACCAGTTCACGGGCCATGTTGATGGCATCGTGCAAAGTTGCAGGCTTTGAAGAAGTGATGTTTCCTTTGATTCTTTCAGGAAACCCACGAACATACTTCCCAATCTTCTTCCTTTCAGTGGGCACCAATTCAGGACACATCAAAGCCAGCTCATGGAAACGATTGTTGTATGCCTCGATGTCATCTCCTTTCAGAGTCAGAGTCCAGAGCTCTTGCTCCATCTTTTGGATTTCAACGGCTGGGCAGTATTCCGTAGTTATCATCGTCTTGAATTCAGTCCATGGAATACGGTTAGCATTGACGAGCCCTAGAGTGTGCACGTTCCCATTCCACCATGTTAACGCACGACCCTCGAAAGTACTAGCAGCAAACATAACCTTGTCTTCTTCGGCACACTTGCCAGTTTCAAACACTTGCTCCACTTTCTCTATCCAACGCCTTAATCCAACAACACCCTCTGTTCCCTTAAAGGAATGAGGCTTTCCATTTAGAAAAGTCTTGTGCGAACAGCCCTGCACATTCACAGTTTTTCCAGCATTTCCATTGTTTCCTCCTGAACTTCCAGCACTATCTAGGTTAACCCTAGACTTTTCGTATTCTTCGATAGCTTTAGCCACACGCTTTTCCACCAACCTCTTAACGGATACCTTTTTCAACCGTCTTCTGGGAGGCATGATTCTGTTTAATCAATACAAGTACAAAATTCGTTAAGAATTTGTAAGAGTACATTGAGTCGAGGTATATGATACTAACCGAGAAAATAAGAATTTTATAATAATCATGAATTAATCGAAATGGTCAATATTTATATAATCGACCGATACGAATGAATAGTAATACACTAGAAGATAGACATAAGGGATCGAATTTAAACCAAGTAATATATATAAACTATATAATACTATAATGATAACCAAAAGAGCAAGTAAGGATCAGGGAATGCGCGCGCGGATATCGGATCAGCGATGAAGGATTCTGTATTTTGAAAATGAAAGTAAGGAAAATCTTTAAAATTTGTGGTTATAGACTAGGTTTTGAAAATGACCCAGTTCCCTATAACCTTGGCTCTGGTACCAATCTGTAACACCCCCAAAATCTGATATGCAGCGGAATGGTAACCTTGGGGTGCTACGTCAAAGTACAACAATCAAGATATAGGAAACGACCTTAAATGGACGTTTTAAACAAGATCATTCGATGCATTATAACAAAATCAGAGTTCATACATTAGGTCCCATATGTTTTGAAAAGAAAAGTCATAGACATACTACATACGTTCTTTAAACAAAAGATTTATAATCCCAAAAGACGACATAAGTTTTCATAGATAAAAGTTGCATCGAATTTAAATAAAACACAGAATCCATCTTCATAGATATCCATCACGGCTCCCATCCAAGCTTATATCTGAGGACCTGAAATTAAACACGCTAAAAGTCAACACAAAGGTTGAGTGAATCCATAGGTTTATAAGTAAAAGAGCGGACCACAAGATTTTAGGTACTAGTAGACTATGAAACAAGTTCAGTAGTCCAAAAACATGTATTAATGCACTAAGCTCATGACCCCGAAGCCTTAACTAGATGTTTGCCCCAACTAGAATATAGGATGCTTGCCAACAACCTCACTTGTCCTCTCAATGTTAAATGCACCATGATCAAACTAGTGACCCAAGTAAGGTGGGGATTGTCAGTCCCGATAGATCTATCCACAACACTAGCGCTCACTACAATTAGCAATTAACGGCTCATGATAAATAGGGACTTCACGGCAAGAAGGTAACTTAGGCATTAATAATCAGGCAGTAATCTGGATAGCATACACTTTGAAAACACTTGAAAACACTTGTGTCCGTAGTAAAACAAGCATGTAATTCCACCCCGTAGAGTTTGTAAAACAAGTAGATAGAAATGGGGGCTATGAACTCACCTTAGAAGTGAAGTGATGAAATAATCGGGTAAATGGCAGAAAACGTATCACGGAAATATCCGAAAGCAACCTAAGTAAATATATGTCGTATCAGTACTCAAGTACTTTGACTTAACAACTATCATATACAATCCTATATAGTTATCATCATACTATCATTCGGGCTATCATAATTAAGAGGTCATGACATGACGTACGAGGAGCTAGGATACTTTAAATCGTAAATCCAACAACTCGTCGATACGCCATCCGAAGAGGCCTCATTATGAAATTCCCTAGTAATATAGCACTTTGATAACTAATAACATATATATTTCTATATAGCTACATCACCATCTAATCGTTTTAGCGAAATTATATTTATAAAGTAAAAACGTTTATAAATAACCCTTTAACAAAAACGGCGTAAAATGCACGTTTCAAGTCCGATTTGTATGTTTCTTGCGCCCACGTCTTCGTACTAAGACGATGTATCAAAATAAGACATTTTTAGGTTTTGAGTCCACTGATGAACAGTACTTTTACTATTCACATCAGTTCACATATTTATTTATATAAGTTTAATAGTCGTAAAACCCGTAAATGTCGTATCTTATTCGTTATAGCTCCGTTTTTAGCGATTCTTTTGAGCACGTTCTTGTAATTGAAAGTTTTATTGATGTTTTCAAAGTATAAGTTTCTGCCATGAATAGTAACTTTTATAAAAATAGTTTTATAAGAGTATTAACTATCGTAAACTCGTAACTAGCGTATCTTCTTCGTTATTAATCGGTTTTTCGAGTTCTTTATGACCCCACGATCCTTGTGACATGTAGTATTTTATAAAATCATAAAATATATATGTAAATTTCGAACTCCAAACAGCCCCTTTAGATATTTTTCTCAAAATGTGTTTAAAACTTGTTTTTAGGACTTTTTAGCTTTACCACTTTGTTACAAATCCATTAGAACCCTTAATATCTTATGTATTATACTCCTAGGGTCCTTAGTATATGATTAATCCAAAGATTATCCAAGAATTATAAAATTTACAAGTAAATAAGTTCCTAGATGGTGATTAACTACATAGACATATATATGCATAAACTTTTTATACATATAACAACATGGTACAATACTTATAAATCCATTTTAACATGATATTACCAACATCATAGCATATGTAAAAGTGTACAAAATGATTGAACAACAAGTAAAAAATATTTACCATGTTTTTAAAAATTATCCTTAGTGGTGATTTGCTAAACTAAGACATATAAACACAATAAAATGATAATGTAAAGACCTAAGGGTTTTAGATAACCTTATGGTGATGCAATATGATGACCAACACAATATAAACCCTTGTTTAGATTATAAACCCAAAGCTTGCACGATCTTGAAATCCTAACCCCTAATATTCCATTCTTGCTATTCAAATACTTGTAAATGGTTAACCAAGGCTTGCAAACACCTTAGTATATCTTAGAAATGATGTGTGATGGCTTGTATATGTTGAAGAAAAATTTGTATGGATTATGTAAAGGGGTGTTTTGTTGCCGTGAGCTAGAGAGGAGGAGGGAGAGAGTTTTGTGTGAATTTTGCTAAGTGTTATGATTCATGAATGTGTATGCTAGTATTATATATGTATCAAGACTAGTCAAAGGTGGTTTAGAAAGTCTTTAGGCAAGATGAGGGAAATGAGGAGGAATGTTGGTCAAGGTAACATGAAACTTAATTAGTTGTTGTTGTACAAATCAAGATGGTGATTTTTGAGCTCATGGTTCCCTAAAGTGGGACTCATCCCACGAATTCAAGGAGGAGGGGGAGAGTACTAGTTGGTTCTTGGTCTTATACATAATATCTAGTATTGTTTGTATTTACAAGTTGTTAAAATGTGTAGTTTAGTTTATAAAGGTATAACTTGTAATGTATAGGTTTTTGTTAGTTTATTTAATGTACCATGTGACTAACAATGTTTACTTGGGTAAAGTTTAATAAAACTTTGGGTATTGGGTATAAACGTAGGTATTCGTTGAAGCGTAGATTAATTTTGGTGGTTCCGGGAATGCCTAAACTTAATTTATCGCGAAACGTAAACGTTTTACGTAACCGATAAAAATAAAACATAATAAGTAAATTATTACTTTAGTAATAATAATATAATGATGGCTTGACGTAAACTTTAATTTGTTGGGTGCTCGTTTACGTTGATTGTTGATTTTTAGTTTACGCGATTTAACGTAACGATTAAAAATTAAAAGCGAACGCGTACGAGAGAAAAAAAATAGTGAATTTAAATAGCATCATAAATGACCTGAAAATACGGAATGTTACAGTCCTTCCCCGTTAAATGAGCCTTGTCCTCAAGGCTCAAGTTGCGACATTTGACGAAGGTACGGGTTCGGAGAAAAGATGCGGATATTTCATCCGGAATTGGTCTTCATGTTCCCAGGTATACTCAGCTCCTTGCCGAGAGTTCCAACGAACTTTGAAAATTGGAAATCGGCTTTGCTTCAACCACTTGACTTCACGATCCATAATTTCTACTGGTTCTTTAACAAAGTTGAGTTTATCGTCAATGTGTATTTCCTCCAACGGAATTTCCAACGGTTCGTCGGATAAACACTTCTTTAGGTTGGATACGTGAAACGTATGTCGAACCCTGCTCAACTCTTGAGGCAGCTCAAGCCTGTAAGCAATGGTTCCAACCTATCTGGGGTTTAGTTTTCCTCGTTTGCCAAAGCGTACTACTCCTTTCCAGGGCGAACCCTTAAGCATAGCTCAGTTGCCAACTTCAAATTTTTTAAAGGCTTACGGCATCACCCGCATAACTCTTTCTGTTGAGTAGTTTGAATAGTCGAATTACCCTTAGGGCGGCTAGTGATGTGTCTTGGCTTCTTGGCTTAGGATTTGGTATAAGATGACGTCGAATTTATCGTAAGGTGGAGTAAAGGTCTGCCTAATTGTTATGGTTATAAATTTGATTAAAGTAAACGCGTCTTATGAATACGTACACAAAACTTGATATAATTAGAAGATGTTTCTTGATAAGAAGTTTTAAGGTGACTACTCTCAGCATGGGCATGGTTCTTCCTGAATTATACATAGTTGATCAGGCCATGTATAATTAAGGACTAACGATGCAATGCTCATTTTTGTCAAAACATGGTCACAATCTGGCTTGCATAATAGAGGATTAAGTAAAGTTGATAGATAATTTGAAATCATTCGGTACAACAAAAGTTTAAGCAAAAGTACAACATAAGTTTAAACGAAAGTACAACAGAAATTTAAGCGAGAATTCCTAAAGGGATAAAGTCTAAGCATTGATATTATCCTCCATGTTGTTAAGGTTTTGATTGGTTTCTCCTCCTACTAAGGCATGCACCATTCCACGTGCTTCAGTACCTCCAACTTGGTTTCCATGGTTTTGGTTCCTTAACTCAGGGCAATGACTCCTGTAGTGCCCTTGATTCCCACATTCATAGCAAGTCACATCCTGAAGGGGGTAACACCTGCACCTGGAACCCTAGTTCTGCAGTCTTTCTCCTGATGACCAGTTCTTTGGCACCTCCGACACTTTGGAGGGCATTGTCCGTTGTGGTGAGAGTTGCAACGGTTGCATCTTGGTAGATTCCCAGCATAACCCCTACCCTCAGCTAGGGCCACAACATAGACCCTGGCAGCTTCTTGTCTCCTGTTTTGTTGCTGGTGATGATTGTTGTTTTGGTTGCGGTTATTGTTGTTGTTGGGGTTATTGTTGTTGGTGTTGCTTTGGTGGTCTTCCCACCTCCTTTTATTGCTTTCAACAATTCTTGCAGCCCTACCCTGAACTGATTGCTCGACCAGTTCACGGGCCATGTTGATTGCCTCATGCAAGGTCGCAGGCTTTGAAGAAGTAACATTTCCTTTGATTCTTTCAGGAAATCCTCGAATGTACTTTTCAATCTTTTTCTTTTCAGTTGACACCAACTCAGGACACATCAAAACCAGTTCGTGGAAGCGATTGTTGTATGCCTCGATGTCATCTCCTTTCAAAGTCAAAGTCCAAAGCTCTTGCTCCATCCTTTGGATTTCAGTTGCTGGGCAGTATTCAGTAGTCATCATAGCTTTTACGTTGCTCCAGGGGATCTGATTAGCATTAGCAAGTCCCAAAGTTTGAACATTTCTGTTCCACCAGGTTAGAGCACGACCCTCGAACGTGCACATAGCAAACTTCACTTTGTCATCTTCAGCACATTTACAAATCTCAAACACTTGCTCCATCTTTTCAAACCAACGTTTCAGTCCGACTACACCTTCAGTCCCGTTGAAAGAGTGAGGCTTGCCGTTCATAAATGTCTTATACGAACATCCTTGCACCTCTGGTGCAACAGTTCCTCCAGTATTTGTTGATCCAGATCCACCAGCATTGTTTGATTCAGCTCTAGTCTTTTCATATTCTTCAATGGCTTTGGCCACACGCTTTTCCACTATCTTCCTAACAGATTTCTTCTTAAATCTCCTGGGCGGCATGATTCTGGCCACACAAGTACACAATTCGTTAAGAATTTGTAAGGGTATGCAAAGTCATGGCACATGATGATGATGGAGAAAAGGGAATAGAAGAGTGATATAAATAATCGTAATTTAATCAGGATGGTCAATATTTATATAATCGACCGATACGAATGAATAGTAATACGCTAGAAGATAGACGTAAGGGATCGAAATCAAACCAAGTATTATATATAAATTTATATAATGGAATAATGATAATGGGAAAAGTAAGTAAGGATCAAGGAATACGCGCGCGTGGATATCGGATAAGCGATGAAGGATTCTGTAATTTGAAAATGAAAGAAAATAAAATCTTTAAACTTTGTAGTTATAGACTAGGTTTTGAAAATGACCCAGTTCCCTATAACCTTGGCTCTGGTACCATCTGTAACACCCCCAAAATCGGACTACGCAGCGGAATGGTAACATTGGGGTGCTACGTCAAGTACAACAAACAAGATATAGGAAACGACCATAAATGGACGTTTTAAGATAAGATTTCATTCGATGCCTTAGCAAAATATCAGAATTTATACATTAGGTCCCATATGTTTTAAAAGTCATAAACATTCTTAATTAAACAAAAGCTTCAACATTTCCAAAAGACGATTTAAGTTTTTAAAGAAAATAAAAGTTGCATTGAATTTAGATAAACACAGAATCCATCTTCACGATATCCCCGCAGTTCCCCTCCAATCTTCATACCTTAGGACCTGAAATTACATGCTAAAGGTCAACACAAAGGTTGAGTGAATCCATAGGTTTATTAGTAAAAAGGTGGACCACAAGATTGAAGTAACGGTGGACTAAGTACGTATTCCGAAGTCCAAAACATGTAACTATGTACGTATTCCATAGTCAAAACAGGTATTATTGCACTAAGCTCATGATACCGAAGCCTTTAAACTGTCAGTGCCCCAAAACAAATATAGGGTGTCTGCCAAAACATGCCTACAAGTTCTCAAAATGTTAAATGCACCATGAGTCAGCTTGTGACCCCAAGGAAAGGTGGGGATTGTCAGTCCCGATAGATCTATCCACAACACTCGCGCTTACTACAATAGCAATTAACGGTTCATGATGGTAGGGACTTTGAATGGCAATACAACAACTTAGGCAATAATATTCAGGCAAAAATCTGGATAGCATACACTTTGAAAATACTTTGAAAACACTTGTGTCCAATAGTAAAACAAGCAATGTAATATCACCCCGTAGAGTTTGTAAAACAAGTAGATGGAAAAGGGGCTATGAACTCACCTCGAGTTATTGATAATCCAAATACAACAGAAAGTGCGTCAAGGCAATGACGGAATGCAACCTAAATTAATATAGGCCGTATAAGTACTAAGCACTAGTAATATACATAATTCTATATAGTTAATCGTACTATCGTTCGGGCTATCATAATTAAGAGGTCATGTAGTGACCGTAGTGATGAGCAGACACTTTAAATTCGTAAAATTCCAACAACGACGTCGATACGCCCACCTGCCGAAAAGCCTCAATATGGAAACCCCTTGTAATATAGCACTTTGATTAACTAAAACCACATAAAATCTATATAGCTACATCACCAACAAATCGTTTTATGTGAAATCGCGTTATAAAGTGAAAACGTTATAAATGACATCTTTAGAAAAAAGTACAGTAACTTTCGCTTTTAAGCCCGATTTTGACGTTTCTTATGCCCATGATTTCGTATTAAGATGAGTTATAAAAATTTGACATTTTCAAAATTTGAGTTTTCTGATGAATAGTGATTTTTACTGTTCATAACAGTTATATATTTATTTTTATAGTTTTTGTTATCGTAAACTCGTAAACGTCGTATTTTATTTGTTATAGCTCCGTTTTTAGCGATTCTTTCGAGCACGTCTTCGTTTTTAAAAGTTCTATCATATTAATGATGTTTTCAAAAATAAAAGTCTCTGATGAACAGTAACTTTTTATAAAACCTAATTTAATAAACAGTGGTATTACGTAAAACTTATATATGTCTATCTTATTTTCGTTAAAATCGGTTTTTTAAGTTCATAACCTTTTTCGGCAATCGTCCATGAGACTACTATCTTTATAAAAGAATAATAGGGTTTGTGTCAGAATCAAACCAAAACAGTCCCTATGAATCATAGAATTCTTATTTTATATCTAACTTGTTTTAGGTACTTTTCAACTTAGTTATTTACCACAAGTCCTTTATAACCATATATAGCATATGTCTTACATATAATAAGGTTCATATAGTGTCCAAGAGTCCATAGTATCAAGAGCACAAGTCATTGCAATACTTTCACTTGTAACTTATTAAGTAAACTTTAGAAACCCTAATTTTGTATATACACTTTTTATACATATAACAACATGGTACAATACTTATAAATCCATTTTAACATGATATTACCAACATCATAGCATATGTAAAAGTGTACAAAATGATGATCACAAGTAAAAACTCTTTTTACATGTTTAAAAGTATCCTAGTGGTGATTTTGCTAAATAGAACATATAAACACATAAAATGATAAATGTAAAGACATAAAGGGTTTTAGATAACCTTATGGTGATGTAATATGATAACCAACACAATCTAAACCCTTGTTTAGATTATAAACCAAAGCTTGCAAGATCTTGAAATCCTAAACCCTAATCTTCCATTCTTTGCTTCAATACTTGTAAATGGTTAACCAAGGCTTGCAAACACCTTAGTATATCTTAGAAATGATGTGTGATGGCTTGTATAGAGTTGAAAGCAAAAGTTGTATATGGATTTATGTACAGTGGTGGATTAGTTTGTTGCCGTGAGCTAGAGAGGAGGAGGGAGAGAGTTTTGTGTGAATTTTGCTAAGTGTTATGATTCATGAATGTGTATGCTAGTATTATATATGTATCAAGACTAGTCAAAGGTGGTTTAGAAAGTCTTTAGGCAAGATGAGGGAAATGAGGAGGAATGTTGGTCAAGGTAACATGAAACTTAATTAGTTGTTGTTGTACAAATCAAGATGGTGATTTTTGAGCTCATGGTTCCCTAAAGTGGGACTCATCCCACGAATTCAAGGAGGAGGGGGAGAGTACTAGTTGGTTCTTGGTCTTATACATAATATCTAGTATTGTTTGTATTTACAAGTTGTTAAAATGTGTAGTTTAGTTTATAAAGGTATAACTTGTAATGTATAGGTTTTTGTTAGTTTATTTAATGTACCATGTGACTAACAATGTTTACTTGGGTAAAACGACCACTAATCATGGACGTTTGAAAAAGTGTACTCGTTGCATAAAAGAAAATTAATTTAAGTTTTACAACCGGTCATAAGAGAGTTAAATGTAGCGGAAGCATAATAAAGTTTGACAATGACAACGAGTATATAAATAGATAAGTCTTGAAATTGGCGAAGTCACATAGCACATAGACTCCATTTAGCATCAAGAATCAAGCCAAGCTAAGCACCTGAGAAAACATGTTTAAAACGTCAACATAATGTTGGTGAATTCATAGGTTTAAGTTAATACAAGAGTGGACCACAAGATTTCAAAACGCATGCGACTACTATAACAGATACAACATCACATAAAAGTATTTACTGTTATGCTAAGCTCATGACACCGATGCTAATAACAACAGGGCATATCATATCATGCCACATAGTATTCCTGCCCTTAACTGGTGTCCCAAACCAAAGACCACCACAACGCACATCGACATGACATATATCCGTTTGTTCTTCGTTAAGTGGAACCAAAGCAGATAGGGATAATTAGTCCCAATAGATCTATTTACGCATTCGCGCTCACTTAACCAATCCAATTGGCCATAGGTGACTAACGGTTCATGATAGTTCGGGCAATAGTGGTTTGTAAGAAAACTTAGGCAACACATAAACATGTAAAACTCACGTTAAGAACTTGTGTCCAATTTTAAAAGCAAACAATGTTTCTCACCCCAAAGTATAAAGCATTTGAAAATAGGTAAAATGTGGGGCTATGAACTCACCTTAAGCAAGTGGTAAATCGATAATCAACGAGGAAGAAATAAAGCCGAAAGGTCCTACACGCGACCTAAATAAATGACGCGTCTTAGGTAAACGAAAGATAACCGAAACTTGTACGACACGCTTTCAAGAGAAAAGACATCCATATGTGTTTGTGATTTAGTTTGTTTAATAAAGTATGACTAAATAAAATTATAAAGTTTTTCGTCAAGTCTTGGCGTGTATCCAAAAATTACTACTTTTAGAAAGTTTCTTTTTTAGGAAAGTTTTTAGTTTCAAGACGTTAATACCATTCCCTATATTTGTTAAGTTTCCATATTTTCAAAATGCGCTAACTAACCATAATCGCTAAACTTCCAAGTCCGATCCGCTATGTTTTACCAAACTTACTGTTGGGAATTATGCATTCCTCAGTTAGTACCGTTAGTTATACTAGTTAGTACTGCTAGTTGTAATTTGTACTGACAGTACAAAATGTTAATACTGATCAGATAGTTAGTACTGTTAGTATAAAATAGTTAGTACCGTTTATAAGATATGGATGAGATATCTTAGGAAAGGATATGCATGATCTTTATACGTGTTTTGTAAAGCCCATTAGGGTTTCCTTGGTGTATAAAAGGAACCCTAGGCATAGTCAATAGATATAGATCAACATAGATCAATAAAGATCATCTTAGCTGTAACATTTCGTATTTTCAGGTCATTTACGACGTCATATATTTCACTAATTATTTTTTTCTCGTACGCGTTTGCATTTAAATTTTAATAGTTAAGTTAAATCGCGTAAGTTAAAAAATTATCGTTTAGCGTAATCGGACACCAAACGAATTAAAGTTTTCGTCAAGCAAGAAATATATTATTTTTATGAAAGTAATAATTAACTTTTTATATTTTATTTTTATTGGTTGCGTAAGACGTTTACGTTTCGCAATTAAATACGTTTAAGCATACCCGGAAATCACGTATACACATTTTTAAAACCCTAGATATTTATTAGATATTTATCTAAAATATCTTGTAGATATTTCTAAATGGAAAGCCTCATTCCTTTAAGGGAACAGAGGGTGTTGTTGGATTAAGGCGTTGGATAGAGAAAGTGGAGCAAGTGTTTGAAACTAGCAAGTGTGCCGAAGAAGACAAGGTTATGTTTGCTGCTAGTACTTTCGAGGGTCGTGCGTTAACATGGTGGAATGGGAACGTGCACACTCTAAGGCTCGTCAATGCTAATCGTATTCCATGGACTGAATTCAAGACGATGATAACTACGGAATACTGCCCAGCCGTTGAAATCCAAAAGATGGAGCAAGAGCTCTGGACTCTGACTCTGAAAGGAGATGACATCGAGGTATACAACAATCGTTTCCATGAGCTGGCTTTGATGTGTCCTGAATTGGTGCCCACTGAAAGGAAGAAGATTGGGAAGTATGTTCGTGGGTTTCCTGAAAGAATCAAAGGAAACATCACTTCTTCAAAGCCTGCAACTTTGCACGATGCCATCAACATGGCCCGTTGATTGCAAGTTTTATACACGTAAAATATTTATAAAATATAATACTTTTTAAAAGAGTAATTAAGAAGATTACCAAGTT